>CAUYLG010004142.1:0-81379 GCA_963573385.1 Cacajao melanocephalus | reverse complement strand
TCATTGTCCCCATCCCCTATAGGTGCCCTCCGTCCCATCCCCCCTCTGCCATCTGCCTGCCTGTCCCATCCTCCTCTTTCTCCCACTGTGTCCTGTTCCCTTCCATGCCTCCCGTGTGCCCTGCCTTCATCATCATCGCTGTTGTTCTGTCTGTGGTGGTGCAGCATGTAGGGGGCACCTCGGCCTCTCCTCTCTTTCCACTATTTTCTCTTTCTGTGTGTGTTTCCATCTGTCTTCACTTTCTTCCCTCCGCCTTTGGCTTTTCTCCCTCCACTTCGCCACACTCCTCTCTCCCGGCATCTCTGTGTCTCCCTCCTCCTCCATCTGGTTTTTTCCCACCACCTGCCTCTCCTGTTCCCCGTCACGTCCAGCTTCCACGTCTTTCCCCACCTTTCTCCTCGGCTCCTTCTCCTGTGGCACATGTCCCTCTGTGCTCGTTTTCCTGGACCCTCTGTCTCTCCACTGTCATATCTTCCCATTCACTTTCCCACTGTCTCTCTCTGTGTCTCCCTTTCTCTCTCTCTGTCTGTCTCTGTCTTTCTCCCCCTCTGTCTCTCTTTGTCTCTGTCTCTCTGTCTCTGTCTCCACCTCTCTGACTCTTTCAGTCTGTCTCTCTGACTCTGTCTCTGTCTCTGTCTCTGTCTCTGTCTGTCTCTGTCTCCTCCCATGAGTCCCTCTCTCAGCCCCTTGGTGCCTTTTCCTCGGAGGCTCCCCACCCTGGTGTCCTGACTCCACCACCAGATCCACCACCTCCAGCAACTAGGAGCCCTCCCCTGCCCACCCTGCCCTGGGGTCCCCTCCCAGGATTCCTTCTGGATTATAGCATCTTCCCCGGGCGGGTTCTCATGAACAATTGTGGCTGCTTTTTTGGCCAGAGAGAGGAGGGAGGGGATGGGATCAGGGAGTCCTGGAATGGGAACTAGGCAATAAAAAAAAAAAATGTCAGAAGCAGGGCGGCAGGAGTGAGTGGGGGCAGGGCCAGCTGTCCCGACCAGGGATAAAAGGCTTTGCCAGCGTGCCTGGGAAGAGAGACACCTCCCCTCCTTCCTTCACCAAGACATCAAGGAGGGACCTGCGTGGGCTCCGCATCCTCCAGCCTGCAGGCCCTGCCCTCCTGGTCTCTGGCCTCCACTTCTCTGCTCTGTCTTCATGTCTCTGAGGGTCTTGGGCTCCGGGTAAGTGGCCCTTGCTTTCTCTCCCTCACAGCCCCAGATTCTGTTGAAGGTTCCTCCTCTCTCACTCTCTCTCTGCATTTGACAGCACCTGGCCCTCAGCCCCTAAAATGTTCCTCCTGCTCACAGCACTTCAAGTCCTGGCTGTAGGTAAGAGAACAGTTGGGTATGAGACAAGGGGGTCCCCTGGAAACTCTGGGAAGAGATGGGGAAGGGGTCCTTGGGACCCTCGGATGCTCATGGTGGCCTGATAAGAAAGAGCAGGGAGTAGCTTAGGGATTATGGCGGGGGAGCACGCTGGAGGCCTAAACTCCCACTGGTGGAGGTACTAGGAAATTGTGGAGCTGGGGAGAGAGGTGTTTACAGGATCTGGTGCCAAATAAATAAGGAATCATAGAGAACTATTAGGTCCCGAGGGGGTCATAGCAGAAAGCTGTTATGGTTTTCCATTCCAAGCTCTTCTCTAGACCTCGAACCAGGCACCCGCCATTACATTGGGTTCCAGCTCTCCATTGAGATGGGGCTGTACTTGACCTCATTAGGAAAGAAGCAATGTGGGAAAGACGTTTTTGATGTCAGAGGGACAAGAAGGATGATGGGGTGGTGGGATGTGACATGGGGTGTGGCGTGGTGGATGGGGGCAAGTGTGGGCAAGATAGGGTGGATCCTTGGGGTCCCGCTGAGTGGGAATGTTGGCAAAGATACAGGGAGGTCCTTGAATGTGCTGGGGAAGCGCTCACTGGGGGAAACGTGGCATACTGGGAGAAGTGATCACAGACATTATGGGAGCACAGAGCTGAGGGTTGAGGACACAGGGAGGCCCCGGATAAGGTGGCCATAAAGCGCAAAATAAGAGACGCTACGCAGGTGAGTCAGAAAACTCTCTGAGTTGGGACAATAACGGGGTCAATATTGGACATGTCTCACCCTGGGTGGGACAGATAGAGGTGGACGGCTTAGGGGTTAGGCCGAAAGGAAGGGGGTTTGTCAGTTCTGGAATCCTACAAACTTGGGGAGTGGAGAGTGTTTGCTCACCTACATTCCCCACCCAATGCCGTCCACTCCTAGCCATGACACGGAGCCAAGAGGATGAGAACAAGATAATTGGTGGCTACACGTGTACCCGGAGCTCCCAGCCGTGGCAGGCGGCCCTGTTGGCAGGTCCCGGGCGCCGCTTTCTCTGCGGAGGTGCCCTGCTTTCAGACCAGTGGGTCATCACCGCTGCTCACTGCGGCCGCCCGTAAGTGACCCCCTCCCCTGTCCCTGTGTCCAGTGAATTCCAGAGTCTAAAGCCCTACAACTCAGCTGAGAACCTGGATCTCAATGTAGATCTGGAACCCAATGTAGCGGCTGGCTCCTGGTTTGAGGTCTAGAGAAGGGCCTGGAGCCAAAAACACAACTTGGGATGTGGACACCTCCATAAATCCCCAACTCCGTTTAGATTCTGAAACCAGATGGGCCTGCTGAGAACCTAACACCTAACCCAGTGATTCATCCAGAGGCCAAGCTTTACATCAAGACTAAGCTTAGCCAATTCCAGATTGGTGACTGAATTCAGGACCCTGTCTACATTTAGAAACCCAGAACACTACATGGCACTCAGAGCCCAGCTCTGGACCTATAGTCTAGCCATAAATCCAGAACTAGAACCCTGCTCACAGCTGGAACATACAACTATAAGAATAGAGACAAAACCTGGAGCCTGTTTTACATCCAAGGTTTAGTTCAGAATCTAGTCTATAGCTTTGCGATGAGCGGCCTAGATCACAGATTTCAACCCAGTGTTTAAATCCCAGAATGTGCTGGGCACAGTGGCTCACACCTGTAATACCAGCACTTCGGGAGGCTGAAGCGGGTGGATCACCTGAGGTCGGGAGTTCGAGACCAGCCTGACCAATATGGAGAAACCCTGTATGCACTAAAAATATGAAATTAGCTGGGCATGGTGGTGCATGCCTGTAATCCCAGCCACTCGGGGGGCTGAGACAGGAGAACTGCTTGAAACTGTCAGGCAGAGGTTTGCAGTGAGCCAAGATGGCGCCATTGCACTCCAGCCTGGGCGACAGAGCGAAACTCCGTCTCAAAAATTAAATAAATAAATCCCAGAATGCAGATCGCAATCAGAAGCCCCATACAAAACCTAGACCCCTCCTAAATTCTAGATCTGAATTTACAACCCAGACCCCAGCCAAGAAGTCAAAATGCCTATAAGCCATATCTATGCTGTAAATAGAAGGTCAGTCTAGAAACTCGAGATCAAAGCTCAGTCCAGAGTCTAGGCTATAAAGGCCAGAATGCAAACCAGACTCTAGAACCTCGGATTGAGGCCATAACCTAGAGCTTCATCTAGAACCCAGAGCCCAACCTGAGGTCAGGGGCTCAGACCAGAGTCTAGAACCAAGAGCCCTGTAATCCAATATGAAACAGACCTGTGGAGTCAAGAGCTCAGACCAATGTAGAGAACCCTGACCCCAACTAGAGCACAGAGCTCAAACTCTTGTCTGTGAATGGCTCATAAACCAGAGTTTAATGAAGAACCCAGAGCACCACCCAGAAACTGGAGCTCCCATCAATGTGTCCAGAACCCACAGCCCAGGTCTTAATCCGTTGCTCAAAATAAAACCCTCAGCCTACCCTAAAACAGAAAGCTCACATAAGAATCTAGAAATTAAGTCATAGCCAGGTGAGGTGGCTCACACTTGTAATCCCATTACTTTGAGAGGCCGAGGGGGGCAGATCACTTGAGGTAAGGAGTTTGAAACCAGCCTGGCCAATATGGTGAAACCCTGCCTCTACTTCTAAAAATATAAAAATTAGCCGGGTGTGGTGGCGGGCACCTGTAGTCCCAGCTACTTGGGAGGCTGAGGTGGGAGAATCACTTGAACTGGGAGGTGGAGGCCACAGTGAGCTGAGATTGTGCCACCACACTCCAGCCTGGGTGACAGAGTGAGACTCCATCTAAAAAAACAAAACAAAAAAAAAGAATCAAGTCATAATCCAGGCTCGATCTAGAATCCCGATCCTAGCATAGAGTCAAAAATTTAAGACATCTGGAACCCAGAGCCCAGGCTAGAAATGTAATGGAGCCCACTCCAGAGTGACAGTTCTTAGAGCCCAGAGTCATTACCCAGAGTTTCACTTAGAACTGAAAGCACAGAGCCCAGCACAGACCCTGGAACAGAGCCAAGCTCTCCCAATCAACACCTTCTTCCCAAGCCAGGAGCTGGAGCTCAGCCCAAGAGTGGAAGGAACGGCAGCTGGGGCTGGGCCGAGAGAATGCCCTGGCCATGGGGAAGGGTGCAGGAGGCCAAGAATGCTCGGCCTGCAGTTAGTAAGAAGCAGGCTAGACCTTGAGGGAAGACTCATTACCCGGCCAGGAGGCCAGGGAACGGGGCTGGAGGGTGGGGAGGGGTCTCCGACTCAGACCCTGAGCTGCGCTCCTCTTGGGGGTCCTGGCCAGGATTCTTCGGGTCGCCCTGGGCAAGCACAACCTGAAGAGGTGGGAGGCCACCCAGCAGGTGCTGCGTGTGGTTCGCCAGGTGACACACCCAAACTACAACTCCCGGACCCACGACAAGGACCTCATGCTGCTGCAGCTGCAGCAGCCAGCCCGGATCGGGAGGGCAATCAGGCCCATTGAAGTGGCCCAGGCCTGCGCCAGCCCTGGGACCTCCTGCCGAGTGTCAGGCTGGGGAACTACATCCAGCCCGGTCGGTGAGGACTCCTGCATCTGGGAAAGCTGGGGGCGGGGCCTGGGCTCCTGGGTCTAAGGGAGGAGGGGCGGGGCCTGGATTCTTAGGTCTGAGGAAGGAGGACCTGGGGGCCTGGATCCCTGGGTTTTAGGGAGGAGGGGCTGAGGCCTGGACTCCTGAGTCTGAGGGAGGAGGGTCTGGGGATCTGGTCTGAGGGAGGAGGGCCTGGGGGCCTGGACACTTGGGTCATATGGGAGGGTAGACCCAGTCATAATCCTGCAGTGCCCCCCCAGCCAGGTACCCCACTTCTCTGCAATGTGTGAACATCAACATCTCGCCGGATGAGGTGTGCCAGAAGTCCTATCCCGGAGCCATCAAGCCTGGCATGGTCTGTGCAGGAGTTCCCCAGGGGGGGAAGGACTCTTGTCAGGTAAGGCCCAGGGTGGGAGCTGGGGGAGGGATTATTTGGGACTGGGATTTAGGCCCCAAATGATGTCAGGAGCATGGAAGTCTGCAAAGGTCTTCAGAAGACAGGGAACCGCAGGGACGGAGAGATCCCATAGCCAGTCCGCTCTGCTTCCTAGCCCTGTGCTGCCTGGGTAATGGACTCAAAGCATTCATGCCTCAGTTTCCCCATCTGTCAGGTGGGGATAACCCTCTTAGTGTAGTGGGTGGAATGGGATGAGACAGGCTTGGGAAAGATCATAGAATGGTGTCTGCACATATGGGTCTGGGAAAGACTGCGCTGAGGCTTCTAGAAATCTGAATGCATCCCTGAGAGTGGCAGAGACAGGGACATAGAGAGACACACAAGTGTTCTAGAGATGAAGCAAACAGAGAGGGGCCCGGTGAGACTCGAGGGACAGGCAGGTGCAGACACAGAGACAGAGCCGGACCCAGCGGAGAGGGAAGGAAGTGCCCCGGCCTCCGGGGCTGAGACCTCAGAGCTGGGGCAGGACAACGTCCTTACCTGTCTGCCCGGCGTCTCTGCCTGTCTCCATGACTATCTCTGCTTCCTGGGTTCTCTGTGCCGTGGCTCTGGCCACCTGCCCATCAGTGTCTCCATCGTTGTTCCTCCCCCTCAGGGTGACTCTGGGGGACCCCTGGTGTGTAGAGGAAAGCTCCAGGGCCTCGTGTCTTGGGGAATGGAGCGCTGTGCCCTGCCTGGCTACCCCGGTGTCTACACCAACCTGTGCAAGTACCGAAGCTGGATTGAGGAAACGATGCGGGGCAAATGATGGCCGTCGTGGAGGGATGGACCTCGTCAGCTGCCCAGGCCCTCCTCTCTCCACTCAGGACCCAGGAGTCCAGGCCCCAGCCCCTCCTCCCTCAGACCCAGGATTCCTAGCTGTAGCTCCTCCTCCCTCAGACCCAGGAGTCCAGGCCTCAGCCCCTCCTCCCTCAGACCCGGGATTCCTAGCTGTAGCACCTCCTCCCTCAGACCCAGGAGACCAGGCCGCAGCCCCGCCTCCCTCAGACCCGTGATTCCTAGGATCAGCTACGACGACCCCAGACCCCGGAGTCCATGCCACAGCACCTCCTACCTCAGACCCCCGATTCCCAGCTGTAGCCCCTCCTCCATCAGACCCAGGAGCCCAGGCCCCAGCATCCTGATCTTTACTCCCTTTCCCAGAGCACTTGCTTCAGGTGCTTTCTCCCCACTGTGCCCCCGACTCTTGCTGTGTCACTATCACTACCGAAGACCAAAGACACAGAGAGCAGGAGCTCAGACACCTTAAACCGACATCGTATTCCAGAGAAGACAAATTTTAACATGCTTAGTGTCTCTAAAAACCAAATAAATCATGACAATGAAAATGGAATCATCATAAATTGTATTCATTCATCCTTTTTTTTTAGTGGTATTATTTTCTTTTTCGAGATGGAGTTTCACGCTTGTCACCCAGGCTGGAGTGCAATGGCACGATCTCAGCTCACTGCAACCTCTGCCTCCTGGGTTCAAGCGATTCTCCTGCTTCAGCCCCCTGAGTAGCTGGGATTACAGGCGCCCGCCACCACACCTGGCTAAGTTTTGTATTTTTAGTAGAGATGGGGTTTAGCCATGTTGGCCGGGCTGGTCTCGAACTCCTGACCTCAGGTGATCCGCCTGCTTCAGCCTCCCAAAGTGCTGGGATTACAGGCGTGAGCCACCGTGCCTAGCCTATTTTTTATTTTTTGAGACAAGGTCTTGCTCAGTCTCCCCAGCTGGAGTGCAGTGATACAATCATGGCTTGCTGTAGCCTGGACCTCCTGGGATCCAGCGATCCTCTTACCTCAGCCTACAGGGTACCTGGGACCACAGGTGCACATCACCATGCCCCGATTCTTTTAAAATTTGTGGTAAAGCCAGGGGGGTCTCCCTGTATTGCTCAGGCTGGTCTCAAACACCTGGCCTCAAGCAATCTGCTTCCCTTATTTTCCCAAAGTGCCGGGATTGCAGGTGTGAGCCACCGCACCCAGCCTCATCCATTCATTTAATTACTTCAAGAAACGTGTACGCAGTGGCCCCACCATGCCCAGCCGGGAGCTGTGTGCTGACAAGAGGCTGCCTCCCTCTTTGCATGCTTTTCCTTAGGTGTCCCCCATCCACCCCACTGTATCAGGTTTCTAGACAGAAACACCTCATCCCCACAGAGTGACCTTGAGCACGATCACCTTCTCCCAGCCTCCTCCCTGCAGCCCCTGTGGTCCAGGTCAGGGGACTAACAGCCTTGTTTCCTGGAAAATTCTGTGCAAATGAAGATGTCCTCTTTGTCCTAATCAGATGTGAGGTGAGGAGAGTTGAGTTAATCATAGGCTTCAGTTCCTGTCCAGGCAAAGCCCTTCTCTCATTTTATTAATTTATTTCCACTCTTCATCTCTGACTCTGCTCCCCTCCCTCCTCACAGGCACTGACACAGATGGCTTTGAATTCTCTGCCTCCTGGAAAACAAGGCAGTGTCTCGGTGTGTCGTTTCTAATTTACATGAAACCGTTGTGTTAGGAATCTCATTCTCTTTCTTACTTTCACTCATCCACAGCTATTGAGCACCTACTACGTGCCAGGCATTGGTCTATTTATGGGGCACCTGCTATGCACCAGGCATTGTTGTGGGTGCTGGAGGAAGCGCTGTGAGCAAGCCAGTCAGAATCCCTGCCCTTACAGAGCTTCTATTCTAGCAGGAGATGACAGACAAGAAGCCATAAACATAATTTTAAAATAAAGCAGAGTCCCTATGAGTAACGAGGTCAATAAACTTGGGCTGGGTGGCAGGTCCAACGTATGCCAGGGCTAGTTCAGACATGCTCGCAAGAGTCTACCAGCAAATTTTCAGGAATTTCGAGAGCCAGTTGCTAAATACAACCATTATTAAAAATTAAATTACATAAACTTACAATTACATAATTGATTTAAACATTGTCAGTAAATACTCAAAACTCAACTGTTGCTAATTATTTCAACTAATACCTATGCTTTGGAGTGATACATGTCTCTTGTACTACATCTGTAATGATGAGCTTCTGCACATCTCTTTCCAACTCCCCAACTCTGTATGCACTGTTAGCTTGACAACAGCCAAAGCAGAATTATTTACTGCACCAAAATTGAAAAACACTCTAGACAGAGCTTTGTCGGACAGTCATGGCTAAACTTTAACCAGGCATCCTTGGACAGGTCTGCCTGGGAATGACCTAATGATCTTAATGTCTGTCTTCTCAAGGTTCTGTGCTTGGATACTACAGAGTACAGATAAAATAGAATGTTGTGCTCACCTTATGTTCTATAGGGACAGCACAATATCGGGGAGCCCTTTGGTGGCAGGTCTGGGACATGCATGAAAGATTGCTGGGAAGTAGAACCTGCATCCTTTTTCCTCACCCTCCCACCCCATCCTCTAGCTTCTGGTAAACACTGTTCTACTCTCTGTTTCTAAGAGTTTGAGTTTTTTAGATTTTACATATAAGTGAGATCATGCAGTATTTGTTTTTCTGTGTCTGACCTATTTCACTTAACACAATGTCTTCCTGGTCCATCCATGTTGTCACAAATGACAGGATTTCTTTCTTTTATAAGGCAGAATATTATTAAATTGTACTTATATTAATATATGACATTTCCTTTATCCATTCATCCATCAACAGACACTTAGGTTGTTTCCACATCTTGACCAATATGAAAAATGTCACCATGAACTTGGGTGTGCAGATGTCACTTTGAGATGCCAATTTCATTTCCTTGTGTCAACTTACATTCCCACCAACAGTGTATAAAGATTCACTTTTCACTCCCACGTCCTTGTCAGCATTTGTTATTGCTTGCCTTTTCTATACTAGTCATTCCAAAAGGTGTGAGGTGGTGTCTCACTGTGATTTTAATTTGTATTTCCCGGATGATTAGTGATACTGAGCACCTTTTCATATCCTTCTTGGTCATTTCTATGTCTTCTTTGAAGAAACGTCTGTTTAGGTCCTTTGCCCCCCCTTTTTTTTTTTTGAGACAGAGTCTCTCCCTGTCACCCAGGCTAGAGTGCAGTGGCACAAGCTCAGCTCACTGCAACCTCCACCTCTTGGGTTCAAGCGATTCTCCTGCCTCAGCCCCCGGAGCAGCTGGGATTACAGGTGCTCGCCACCACACTAATTTTTGTACTTTTAGTAGAGATGGGGTTTCACCATGTTGGTCAGGCTGGTCTTGAACTTCTGTCCTCAGGTGATCAACCCGCCTCAGCATCCCAAAGTGTTAGGATTACAGGTTTAAGGCACTGGCTAGACCCTTTGCCCATTTGTATTGGTTTGTTTTCTTGGTGCTGAGTTTTTGCATCCTTATATATTTTGGATATTAACCCTTTATCAGATACATCATCTGCAAATATTTTCTCCCATTCAGTATGCTGTCTTTTCACTCTGTTGGTTCTTTCCTTTGGTGCACAGAAGCTTTTCAATTTGATAAAATCTCATTTATTTGTTTTTACTTCTGTTTTCTGTGCTTTGGAGGTCATATCTAAAATATCATTGCCCAGACAAATGTCAAAAAGTTTTTTCCCCATGTCTTCTTCTGGTCATTTTACAATTTTAGGTTTTACGTCTAAATCTTTAACCCATTTTGAGTTCATCTTTGTACATGGCATGAAATAGGAGTCCAATTTTATTCTTCTCTTTGTGGGTATCCAGTTTTTCCAACAGTTTTGTTAAAGAGATTATCCTTTTCCTTGAGGTTAAAGATCAGTTGGCAGTAAATGTGTGGATTTGTTTCTGAGCTCTCTATTCTGTCCGATTGGTTATATGCCTTTTTTTGGGGGCGGGGGGCAGTACCATGCTGTTTTGGTTACTATAGCTTTGTAGTATGTTTTGAAATCAGACAGTATGATGCCTCCAGCTTCGTTCTTCTTGCTCAAGATTACAGAGTCTTTCATGGTTCCATATGGATTTTAGGATTATTTTTTCTATTTCTGAGAAAAAAATGCCATTGGAATTTTGACAGGGATTGCAATGGAAATGTAGATAGCTTTGGTTAGTACTGACATTTTAACAGTATCATTTCTTCCAATTCATGAGTATGGGATATCTTTCCATTTCTTTATGTTGTGGTCAAGTTTTTTATCAACTTCTTATAATTTTTTGTGAACAGATTATTTACTTCCTTGGTTAAGTTTATTTTTAACTATTTTATTGTTTCTGGTGCTATTGTAAATTGAATTGTTTTCTCAATTTCTTTTCTGATAATTCATTGTTTGAAGACACACAACCAAATTTTGTATCTTGCAACTTTACTGCATTTATTTATTACTTCCGACAGTTTTTTGGTGGACTCTTCACAGTTTTCTACATATAAAATTATGTCATCTGCAAACAGAGACAATTTTACTTCTTTCTTTCTGATCTGAATGTCTTTTATTCTTTTTCATGCCCAGTTACTATGGCTAGGACTTCTAATGCTAATATTGAATAGAAATGGCTAGAGTGGATATCCTTGTCTTGTTCCTGATCTTAGAGGAAAAGCTTTCAAGTTTTCACCATTGAGTATGATGTTAGCTGTGGGCTTGTCATCTATGGCCTTTATTGTGTGAGGTCATTCTCTCCATACCTAATTTGTTGACTGTCTTCATCATGAAAGGATGTTGTATTTTGCCAAATGATTTTTCTGTACTTATTAAGATGATGATATAGTTTTTATCCTTCATTCTGTTGAGGTATATCATGCTTAGTAATTTGTGCATGTTGAAACATCTTTACATCCCAAGGATAAATCCCACTTGATCATGGTGTATGGTGTTTTTAATATGTTACTGAATTTAGTTTGCTAGTGTTTTCTTGAAGATTTTTGCATCTGTATTCATCAGAGATACTGGCCTATAATTTTCTTTTTTTATAGTGTCCTTGTCTGGGTTTGTGGAAGTTGCACCTTCTGTGTCAAGGTGATAAACACATACTGTACATTTAATATGTAGCAGCCATACACATCCTATAGGAAAAAGGAGACCAAAGAATCTGTGTACTAGGGTAGATTTGTGCCCCCAGTGATTTGATATAGCTCATGCTATCATTCTCATCCTGCATCCTTCTATAAAGCCAAGTAAAAATAGTTTAAAGTTTACTTTAATCTTTTTTGTAACTCAAAGTTCCAGCTGTGGTGGTTGAGCATGATATTTTATTGCTTTAAAGACACATTCTTTTCACATTTTTTAACATCTCTGTAATTAAGAGGCATCTTACATCTTGATTCAGCATGATGTCTTAGCAACATGTCAAAACTTAATTGAAAACTTCTTTTTCTTCCTGAGTGGTCTACAAAATAACAGTGCAAATATAATCAACAGTATTTTACATTCAATTAAATAGTGTGTGAAGGAAGGCAAGTGTAGATGAGGAGTCAGGTTGTAGTATTAAATAGGTGGTCTGATTTCATCAAGTAATCTTTTAATAATCTATCTACATCATTGTTTGCTCATCTAGTTCATTGCTTCTAACTGCCCCAGTCTTCTAGACATATGTTGTCCAATATGGTAGCCATTAGCCACAAGTGGTGTGGCCATTTAATTTTTGATTAAAATTAATTACAATTAGATGCACATTAAAATTCCATTCCTTAGTTGTACTCACAACATTTCAATAACCATATGTGGCTAGTGGCTGCCATATTGGACAACACAGATATATTATAGATAAAGTTATTTCCATCATCACTGAAAGTCTCATTGAATAGCACTACTCTAGTCTTTACCCTTGCTACACATAGTGTGGTCCAGAAAATAGCAGCTTCTGAATCACCTGGAGCTTGTCAGAACTGGAGTCTTAGATTTCACCACAGACCAACTGAATCAGAATCTGCATTATAGATAACAAAATTGCCAGGGCACTCAGTGTATGTTAGGATTTTGAGAAGTGCCTCTGCATAGTACACATCCACCATGTTTAGTAACCCTATCCTCCAATGATGAACACTTAGGTTCCCTTCACGTTGAACATGCCACTTATATAACTACAGAAGACTCCTCTCAATCATTAACGCAGGAATGGAACCAATGGACCAACAGGCCAATTCTTAATCAATTTCACTGAATACGGGCAAGTTTTTGTCTAAAAAAGAAAGGTTCTTCCCTATCCACACCTTCAACAATGTCCATATTTATTCATTAAGTAAATATTTAATGCCTGTAGTTCATTTATTTATTCAGCAAATATTCATTATATCTGATTTTGTACCAAGTATTGTTCTAGGAGCAAAACATTTAAACATTTCTTCCTTCAGGAAGTTCACATTCTAGAGGGGAGGCAGATAGAAACAAATGAATATGTAAAACATAAAGTCTGGCAGATGGCAGTAAAAGCCATAGAGAAAAATAAAGCAGAGTAACAGGATAGAGAATGTCAGAGGAGAGTTGTTTTATGCCACATATGGTTACTGTTTAGCCACATATAGTTATTGAAATGTTGTGACTATGACTAAGGAATGGAATTTTATGTTGGGTGGTTGTGCAACCCAGCAGACATGGACTGTCCAAACCCTGCATGCTACAAACGAACTTTTGGCCCTTGCCTGGCTTCTGGGAGATAACCTCTGTGCTCTTGGAATATCCTGCCAAATAACAGTGTCTTTGTCTATCTGGGTATTGAGCCATGCCAGATAATCTATGATAACAATATGACTTATGGTGTGGACTTAGGGACATGTGACCTCTAGAGGATCTGGAGCTAAGGTCAGTCACACAAGTGGGCAGTTGTGTTGATATGACTAACCCCAATATAAACCCTGGACACCAAGGTTTGGGTGAGCTTCCCTGGCTGACAATGCTCCAGCATGTTGTCATACATTATTTCCGGGGGAATTATGCACTGTTCACAAACTCCCCTGGGAGAAGACAGGTGGAGGTTCACACCTGGTCTCTCCTGGACTCTGCCCTATGCACTTTTTGTCTTTACTCATTTTAATCTGTATCCTTTCACTGTAAGAAACCAAAAGTATGACAGCTTTTCTGAGTTTTATGAGTCCTTCTAGTGAATCATTGAACCTGTCCTGGAGACTCCCAAGTACAGTGGTCAAGAAGGTCTTCGTGAAGATGACAGGAATACAGGGAACCATGCAGACATTTGGGGGAAGAGGGTTTGAGGTACAAAATCCTTGAGATGGAAACATGCCTGGCATGAGAGGGACAAGAGAAGAGAAGATGGTAGAAGATGACATCAGAGGAGGTTGAGAGGCCAGTTGGTCTTGGGCCTTATATGCCAACCACAAGGAAATGCCCCTTTCACTTGGAGTGCAGTGAAAACTACTGCAGGGTTTTGAGAAAACTGACCTGCTCTGACTTACATTCTAAAAGGTCCCTCTGGTAGCTGCATTAAAATTAGAGTGTAGGAGGACAGGGACAGAAGCAAAGAGAACAGACAGAGGAAACTTGCAGTAATCCAGGTAAGAGATGATGCAGGCTGGGTGGGACCAGGGTAGCAAGGATGGAAGGTGGTAAGAAACAGTCAGATTCTGGATCTATTCTGAAGGTAGAACTGATGGAATTTGGTAACAAAATGTATATATGGTGTGAGAAAAGGGATTCAAGGGCCAGACTGAGGTAATGAAAAGGATGGTGTGAACATCCACTGAGAAGCCCAAGACCACGAGAGGAGCACGTTTGGAACATGGGAAGGGCAGAGAACAACAGCTGGTTTTGAACATGGAGATGTTGAGTAGGCAGCTGGATGTTAAGTGGAGAGTTTGAGAGCCAGACCTGGCTGGAGACATAAATTTGGGAGTCGTCAGCGTGTAGATGGTATTTAAAGCCACGAGACCAGATGAGATCACCAAGGGAGTGAATGCAGACAGAGGAGAGAAGAAGGCCAAGGACCGAAGCCTGAGGTGCTCCATCACGTAGAGACTGCGGAGACAAGAAGAAACAACCTCCAGACATGGATGAGGATCAACCAGTGAGTGACGAGGAAAACCAGGAGAGCATAGTGTCCCAGAAGGCGAGGAGAGAAACAGGGAGTAGTCCACTTGTTAAACGCTGCTGATAACTCAAGTAAGACGAACCTTGAAGAGATGGCCCTTGGATTCAGCACCATGGAGGTCACTGGTGCCCTTAACAGGGGCATGGTTGGTGGAGCAGTGGGAGAGAAAGCCTTCATAATGTGGGCTCCAGGGAGGATGACAGGACAGGAATTGCAGGCAGTGAGCTTAGCCAACTTTTTAGGAAAGAATTGCAGTCGTAGGGAGCAGAAAACAGGCCAGGAGCTGGAGGAGAACATGAGAGCGGGGAGAAAGTTTTTGTTGGTTGGTTTTCAAATTTTAACAAGAGATGGGAGAAACTGTAGTATATTTGCATGCTAATGGGGCTGCTCTTTGGAGAAAAGAAAAACAGATGTTGCAGAAAAGAGAACAGAGAACTGCTGATGGGGGCAATGCCCTCCAGAAGGCAAGAGGGGATGGGATACCAGCACCAGTGGGGCATCTATCTTAGTTGCAGGTGCAGACTGTTCACCTAGAGAAATGGGAGAGGAGACAGACGATGTGGGCACGCAGGTAGCTGGCAAGACTGACCTTTCTAATTTTTGCTATTCTGATGGATGAAAGCCATACGTTGTTGCTGCATGGGGCGTGTGACGATTGGAGCCACATCCTGAATAACATGGATCCAGCTCTAAAGAAGAACCCATGTTTCTCAGCTCTCTGTGCCTCTTTCTCGCCAAGAGTCTGCTTCTCTTGGGCATCTCTCTTTCTACCTCTGTGCCTCTGTCCTTCTCTGCATTTTCCCTCTGTCCTCTCCCCACGGCCCCATCTTTCTGTCTCTGTGTATTTAGCGCTTTGTGTCTTTCTTGGTCTTCCCCTCCCTTCATGTTTGCATTGGGGCCCCTCCTCTGGGCCTGGGTGTGGGGCCTACTTTCTCATCCCAGCCAGCACTTCCAACCAGAACTTCCAGTTTCTGCTTGACAAAGAATCCCATTTTGAAGCCAAGCTAGGGAGGAGCCTCCCGGAACCTTCGATGCCTCCATCTTAAGCTTTACTTATTTAACAAGCACATCGTGGCCCTTGGTCCATGCCACACTCTCTTCAAAGCATATTCAGGTACTCATCCATTTAACCCTTCTCCATAATGCAGGTGCTATTGATTGTGTCATTTTACAAGTGGGGACGCCGAGGCACAGAGCAATCACATTACCTGAACTCAGGCCGTCTAACTCCAGGGTCTGAGGTCAGAACCACTAGGAACACCGTCTCTTTTTCCAGTCCTTTCTTCTTTCTCCAGTCCGGCTCTCTGTGGTGGAGGAAAGACCTGCACCTGTGAGAGAAGTGCATCTGGATTTGGTGCAGTTTGTGTGTGACTTTCAGCCACAGGCTTGTTCACCAAGTGAGGGGGTGGAAGGTGCTCAGCCCTCGGTGGGTCCGTGACCTCACTTCAGCCAGAGCCAGCCAACTCGTGTTCGGCCAGTCATAACCCCTAACATCAATTTGACCTGGCACTCACACCTCAGCAAATGATAAGGCCAACCATCCTCACTCCAGGCTCCAGATCTTTCCAAGTCAAAAAGCCTCCTCGGGAAGCATGGACTCGGTTCACAAGAGGGCACTGGTACCCTGACTTCCCACACAAGCTGGTTGCCTCACTTAACCTGGCATCTGCCCTCCAGCCACACCACCTGAACACAACTCCATTCAAAAAGTGAACTCAGGCCCTGCCCTGGGAGGTGGGGGAAGTTCAGGGTGGAGAAAGACAGTGACCTTTCTCTCACTTTGAGAGGTGGGATATGACCCAGTTCACCACCACCAAAACCTACTACATCATAGACTTTCAACCTCACGGCTAGTCCTCATCACCAATGTCAACCCACAACCACATCTCAACATTTCCCTGTCCAAACCTCAATCTTGGTTCCATCTTCAGCCCCAACCCAAGTACCCCATCACCGACTTATCCATAGACACTTCCCATCTTACGATCCAATCCTATCCCAAAACCAGCTCAACTACCACATCCAACTCTATACCCAAGCTCATCCAATTTTCATTCTCCTCCCCAAACTCATTGCATTCCCAATGCTGTCATCAGGCCCATCTGTAACCTAACCACAAACTCTCCTCATTTCCTATATTAAGCCATATTTTTCTTCTTAGCAAAAGACTTTGGAAGGGACCCAACACTGGACATTGAGGTGTCCTCAATGCAAAGTTGGACGCGCTATCTGATTTTATGAGGTCTCTGCACCCTTCACTGTCTTTGAGCTACTTCATGACTCTAAATTGTAGATATCCGAGAGCAATGCAAGTAATTCTTGTTCATAACTGTTTATGAATCTTGCCAGGTGGAGGTACAATGCATTTCCCTCCTCCTCCCAGTGTGGAATAGCCAGTTTTGCATCTATTTGTAAATTCATTTCAGCATTCCTTGTTGTCTAGGTGCATATGACTCTTTGTAACATCTTACTGGCCCTGCCATTTATTAATGAGTCAAGATAAAATCTTTGACACGTGTTCATTTCGTGTATGTCAGAGAGTCATGGCTAGATCACATTTGAAAAGTTACATTTTGACACTAGATTTGATCTCTACATCCAAACCTGAACTCCATCAGTAAGGACTGTATGAGTTTCCACGTGCGCCCTCACCCATCCATCTCTGTTCCTTATCCTCATTGTGACACCTCCACTCTCCCACTCTTTCCAAACTTCATCTGGTCCACATCCCTGGCTTTCTTCCAAGTTCTGACTCCACCTCTGTCCTTCTTAATCCCTAATCCTGTCCCCTCCACCCCATTAATTCAGGGCTCCACCCAGTCATAGTTCCTGGAGACACCTACTCATTCCCAAAACACCACCCCTTCCTCCTTCCTCTCCCCCACCCCCAATCCACGTCTTCAAAGTTTTCTGACTCCTGCTTTTTCCTCTCCACCTACGTCCAGTAGACTCCCTCACCCACTCTGGCCTTGCTCCTAAAAGGCCATTTCTAGAAAATATTGCTTTCTCAGGTCGCATCTCTGCCCCATCCAAGTCTAAGAGCGATTGATTTTCTATCCACCCAGCTGATGATTTCCTTCTTGTCACCTGGTGGTGGCCAGGACCAGGGAGGCATGCTAATGGATTGTGGGGGTCCTTGTGTCTCTCAAAAGAAAAAGGGGCTAAGACTGGGCATTGGAACCCGGATGTGTTGAGAGCTAAACCTGAGATGATGTTGGAGATGGGACTGGGGTTGAGGAACAGGCTGGGGTACTGGGTATGGTTAGGGACAGATAGGGAGGTGGGAATGGGTGGAACGTGGCCATCTGGGGGCTGACTGTGTGATAAGAATTATGCCTGGGGTTGGAGTAGAGGTTAGAAAACCGGGTGCAGAATGGGTTGAAGTTAGGGATGGGCATGGAATTCGTCGAGGCTGGGGGGAAGGAAATGGGCTTTCCCTTTACCCTTTGTTGGATCCTCCTGCCTGAAAGTTCACAGTGGGTTCAACTCAGGTTTGGGCGGGGTCAGATCTGGGTCCCAACAGGTCCTGGAAGCTCCGCCCCAAGCAGAGGGCCAAGCCCAGGCTGGGGGCTGCCTGGAGACAGCCCGCTGAGCCACAGCGGGTGGAGAGGGGGAGGCCAGTGACCAGGAAATGCTGAGTGAGCTGGGGGAGGGAGTTCAGGGGTTAAAAGCCATGGGTCGGGGCTGAAGTTCCAGGCAGCTGGCGGCCGACGCTCCTCGAGGGCCCCTCACTCAGGTAGGGTCTGCCTGGGACGGGGGCGGGGAGCGGAGGAGGGCAGGAGGGGGAGAGAGGAGGGGATAGGAGGGATGGGGAAAGCAGCAGGGCAGCTGAGTCAGGAGAGGGAGAGTGAAGCTAGAGTCTCAGATCTAGAGAGAAACCTGCAGAGATGTAGAGAGGCGAAGAGCGTGGAATGATAAGAACTGGGGCTGATACCCAACGTGGGGACGCACCCAGAGTGGGGAGACTGGAAGGCAGGCTCTGGAGGAAAGGGGCGAGAGTGCACCCACCACCCAACTCGCCAGAGGGCAGGGAAGGAAGGACCAATTTCCGGGGTGAGGGGCTGCACGGCGGAGCCCCAGGAGGCTGCACACTGCCCCTCCCACCTCCCTACTGCACCCCCGCCAAGGATAGAATTGGGGGTGGGGGGCAGATTCCAGGGTCTGGGCTGTCAAGAGTGAATGAGGGGAGGAGAGATTCAGGAGCAGAGAGGTTTCAGACGCGGAGGTTCCGGGCACGCCCTCAACACTCCCTTCACCTTCTCCTCAGGCCCCGCCCGCCCTGCCCCCAGCTCGATCCCGGAGCCATGTGGCCCCTGGCCCTAGTAATCGCCTCCCTGACCGTGGCCTTGTCAGGAGGTAAGAATGCGCGGGGGTGGAGGCGCGGTGGCCACTCGGGACAATGGTGGGAGGGGTCAGGCCGGGGGGGGGGGAGGGGGCGTGGGAGCCACGAGCTCCGCCCCCCGCCCACTCGGGGCCGGGTCCTGTGGGGACAGCCCCGAGCGCTTTCTGCCTGTCCCTGGGTGACCTGATTTCCCGGCTGAGGTCGGCCCCCTGACCCCAGATCCCTCGCCTTCGAAAATACCCTTGCAGCAGCCCCTCCCCCGTTCAAGGCTTCCTGTCCTCTGTGGGAAGCTGAAGGACACGGGTTCACGTCCTGACGCTGCCGTTTTGAGCCAGTAGCCTAGCAACTGCGTTGGGCCTAAATTGTTTTTATCTGGAAAATGGGTTCAATCTATAAGTGCTTACCACAGAAGGCCACTGCGAATATGAAACGCGGTAATGCATCGGCTTCAATATGTGGCAGATAGAAGGGATTTGTAAGTTAGCCATTTAGCCACTATTACTTTATTAGCAGTATTCGCTTTCTCTCTTTTTTTTTTTTTTTTTTTTGAGACAGAAGCTCACTCTGTCACCTGGGCTGGAGTGCGGTGGTGTGATCTCGGCTCACTGCAACCTCCGCTTCCCGGTTTCAAGTGATTCTCCTGCCTCGGCCTCCCGGTAGCTGGGATTACAGGTGCCTGCCACCACGCCCAGCTAATTTTTGTATTTTCAGCAGTGACTGGGTTTCACCATGTTAGTTAGGCTGGTCTCAAACCTCTGACCTTTTGGTGGCCTGCGTCGGCCTCCCAAAGTGCGCGGATTACAGGCGTGAGCCACCATGCCCGGCCTCTAGTATTCTATCTTCATACGCAGCCCCTTCCAGAACCTTCTAGATTGTTCTTTTAATCCTTGGGTTGACCCCAAACCTATGTGACCTAACCCCAAATTGGTAGTCCTTAAGATTCCTATGGATCTTTCCTATCTTCCCCTGCCTCTGTAGGCAGGTTCTCTGGAAACTCCATTCATGAATCATGTAGTCATTCAACAAACAGCTATTAAACACTGCCCACTGTGCAGGGTGATGTACAAGTGGAGACACAATCCCTGCTCTCAGCACCTGGAGTCTAGCGGGGACAGACACAGATGTTATTCAAACAATTATCCAAATAATTAGTTAATAATTATCTTGACATGAGGTGAAGACTTCAAGGAGCAAAGCCAGGAGCCTAGAGATGTAATGGCGGCTCCCAGACCAGAGGCCTTCCCAAAGGGCCTGACCATTGAGCCAAGACCTGAAAAAGGAGGGGTCTGTGGGTGCCTGGCACCAGGCACCATCCTTGGCCTGAAGGTGGGGTGGTTTTCCTCTTTGGCGACACTCCCTGGACTCATGCCCGTTCCTCTCCTGAGTGCCACTCCCTAGGCTAGGAGAGCCGCATGTTATGCCTTGTGGAGTCCTCAACAACCTAGCGAGGTAGGTGCACTGTAACTACTCCAACTTCACAGCAGAGAAACCTAGGACTCAAGCACAGAAGGTTCCTGCCCCAAAGACACCAGCGATGCCTGAGTCAGAACCCTAATCAAGGTTGTCTGTCCTGTCCTCCATATCCTGGACTTGAGGCTCTGAAAACCATTTTTATAACTTTTGACCTAATTGTTTTCTTAAAGTTAGCTTTTTTTTTTTTTCACTCAAATAAAAGCATGTTCAAGTTTATATTACTGTCCTGAATGGAGAACAGAATCCTTTGCTATAAATAAAAGGTAAGGAAGGAAATCAATCCTACACAATGAAAAGCAAACAATATGTTTGTTGGGATGGACCACCTGAAATTGCTGATACTTGACCCTTTTTGACCTTCCTAAAACAGCTTTTGCAGATGGTTCAACATAATAAATGTTAGGTGGCCTGCTGAGGTTTCTGTGTCCTCCTGGCTTTAAAAAATGAGCTCAGTGAGGATCAGGGAGGTGTTAAAACTGTATTAGCACCATCCTGAGACTTTATGCTTGACAAAATCAGGATTAAAAGAGAACTGGATGCTGACTCAGCGTCTGAGTGTGCGATTTAACGTTTCTTACATCTCATCTCTCTACCCCCTAAAATGATCCTGTGCCCACCGATAACTCCTATCCCTAACTGAAAACCACTGGGCTAATCCCACCGCTTGACCTGTAGTTAAGGAAGCTAGCCAGGGAGGAGGGATTTCCTGTTGTAGCTAATAATTGATAATAACATTGCCCACTGACCGGATGCTCTCTGTGCCACCTGCTGTGCTGTATGGTTTGAAATGCAGGATCATCTTGAATTCTTCAACTGTGCAATGAGAGATGAACTATTACTTTTTCTACTTGACAGCTGGGGAAATTGAGGCTGGTAATTTGCGTAAGGTCACACCGTCACAAAATGGCGTGCATGTTCAGGATTGGATTCTCCCTGTCCCACGGACCCCTGCTGTGCTTCCAATGCCAGACACAGTGCCTGGCACACACAGCATTTATTTATTGAGCCCCCACGATGTGTGTGCCAGGCACTGTGTTAGGTCCTGGGAATTTGCTTCTGATTAAAGCAGTTAAGGTGCCTGTCAATGGGGCTTGCAGCCAAAATGGAGAGATTTTTAAAAATGAATTGTATTCAAATGTAAAGAGTAATGAATAGCAATCATTGTTCTGATGAAAATCCGTTGGAAGAATGTAATGGGGAATGAGTGGGAGCAGGAGAGTCGACATTAGACCAGGTGGTCAGGGAAGACTTCTATGAAGAGGAGACATCTGAGCTGAGCTCTCAGAATTAAGAAGGACCCAGACATACAAGCTCTAGATTCTGAGGGTCATCCAGTAGAATATTCCATATATATATGTGTGTGTATATATAACACACACATGAAATATCCTATATCTGTGCTGTCCAATTAACCACTGGCCACTTTGGGCTATTGAACATTTGAAATGTGGCCGGTGTGACTTAAGAACTGAATTTTAAATTTATTTTTCCTTCATTTTAATTAGTTTAAATTTAAATAGCCACATGTAGCTAGTAGCTACCGTGTTGAACAATGCAGGTCCGGAGAAAGGATTGTCCAGAGAGAGGAAGTAGCAAGTATAAAATGTCTACTGTGGGAGCATCCAAGATGATTTATTTTTTTCTTCAAATGTCTGGTGTGTTTGAAGAACAGGTCCATGAGGCTGTACCAGAGGAAGTCAGAAGAGCGAGGCTGGAGATGGGGGTCAAAGAGGTTGGCAAGGGCCAGGCAGCACAGAGTCCTGCACACCTTGGGAAGGCTTTTTGGATTTTATTTTAAAGGAAGTCAAGCCTGGGAACAACATCATCTGACTTTCTTTGAAGAGTCCTCAGCCTGCTTTGAGAAGACTGAATTAGAGGGATGTAAAAGTGGAAGGATTTAGGTTAATGTTGTAGTCATTTGGGCTAGAGAAGATGGGGCTCATACCAAGATGGTGGTGGGAGAGTGGAGATAACAGGATATTTGGGAGATAAAACCAACAGGAATTGGTTGTGAGTGATGAAGGAAAGAGGAGAGCAAAGACGACTCCCAGGTTTGGGGCGGAGCACAGACTGGAGTGGGAAAGACTGGAGGGAACAGTTTTGATTGAGAAGGATCAAGTTGGGAATACAAAGCTTAAGATGGCTGTTTAAGGCATTCAGATCAACAGTGTTTGAGATCTGAGCTTAAAGGAAGAGTTCAGGGCTGGAGATGGTTAGCCCATATATGATATTTAAAGCCCTCGAGGCAACCAGTATGTATGCAGTGAAAGGATAGAGAGTGGGTGGAAAGATGGTTGAATGGATGCATGGATGGATGGATGGATGGATGGATGGATGGGTGGATGAGTGGATGAGTGGATGGCTGGATGAATAATTGGATGAGTGGGCGGATGGATGGGTGGATGGATGGATAAATGGATGAGTGGGTGGACGGATGCATGGATGGATGAATAAATGGATGAGTGGATGCATGGATGGATGGATGGATGGATGGATGGATGGGTGGATGGATGGGTGGATGGATGGATGAGTAGATGGATAAATGGGTGGATGAACTGATGGATAAATGGATGAGTGGATGGATGGATGCTTGATTAGATGACTACCTAAATGGATGAATGGATAGATGAGTGAGTAGATGGAGGGACAAATCAATAGGATGAATGGGGGATGGATGATTGGATAGATTGATGGACAGATACTGCCTAGGTGGATGTGTAGGCCAGTCTCACATCTACCTCCTGAAATCCATCCTCTGGGAGAATGATATAGAAAATGCATATGGAGAGAAAGTCAGGCTCCTGCTTACCTATCAGTAACATCCTCATTTTGTGGACTCTTCTCTTAAACCCCAGTGGAGGATTTGGCACTTCTTTGGAAAAGAATGTCACCTCCTTGCCCTGACTCATCTTCACTTGGTTGAGAATAGCAACTGCCAGAGGTCGACAAATTCAGCTTCAGTTCCTGGTCACCCAGGGCAATAGTCTGATCCTTTCCCCAAGCCCAGGATTCACAACTCCAGGGCTCCTCTGCACCCTGGATCCCAGTTTTCTAACAATCTCTCTTCTTTACCAGGCATCTCCCAGGAATCTTCCAAGATTCTCAACAACAATGGGACCAGTGGGTTTCTCCCAGGTGGCTACACCTGCTTCCCCCATTCTCAGCCTTGGCAGGCAGCTCTGCTAGTGCAAGGGCGGCTACTCTGTGGGGGAGTCCTGGTCCACCCCAAATGGGTCCTCACTGCCGCACACTGTCTGAAGGAGTATGTGGGGGCCAGGGGAGCATGGGGTAGGGATGAGAATGGGACTGGGATTGTGGGTGGGGTAAAGTTGAATTCGAGGATGGAGTTGGAGTTAGGGTTGGGGTTGGACATGGGGGTGAGAATGAGGTTTGGGGTTGAGATATGGGGATTGGGTATGGGAATAGAATCAAAGTAGGTGACTTGGATGGGGTTGCAGTTGAGGATGGGGGTGATGCGTTTGGAGATGAGGAAGGTAGGATGGAGAAGAGGTTAGGCTGAGGATGGGAAGAGGTTGGGACTTGGGATTGGGATGGAGGTGGGCTCATCTTCATTCCTAACCACCCTCTTCCTGCACCCACAGGGGACTCACAGTTTACCTGGGCAAGCATGCCCTAGGGCGTGTGGAGGCTGGTGAGCAGGTGAGGGAAGTTGTCCGCTCTGTTCCCCACCCTGAATACCGGAGCAGCCCCACCCACCTGAACCACGACCACGACATCATGCTTCTGGAGCTGCAGTCCCGGGTCCAGCTCACAGGCTACATCCAAACCCTGCCCCTTTCCCCCAACAACTGCATAACCCCCGGCACCACCTGTCGGGTGTCTGGCTGGGGCACCACTACCAGCCCCCAGGGTATGCACCCACATGGGTGGCCTGAGGTCCCATAGGAGTGGCTAAGGAAACAGGGGCAGAGGTGGGAGGGAAGGTCTGAGGTAGACACCATTATATATAAAAATATAAATAAGTAAATAAATATATATAAAGTTAGCTGTATCCTTTATATAAATGTATATAAATTTGTGAATATATACGAACATAAATAGATCAAATATATATGAATATACTATATGATGTATATTATGTATTATATAGTAATATATTTACATATTATACAAAAATTATATGAAATGTATTTTATAAACTATAAATTTATCAATTATGTATTTTAAAGATGTATTTCTCAATATAGATATTATAAATATATAATCTATAATATATAAATTATACATTTATATATTTATATGCTAAATGAATTTTATCATTTATAATATATAAATCATACCTATAAATTTTTATATTTCTATAACTTATAAGATGTTTAACATATTAAATATGCTTTATTAATGAAATTTCTAATAATTAAATTTAATAATTTATATATCATTACTTATTAAGTATAATAAATTATATATATGAATATAAAGTTGTTGTATATACCAACAAGAGCCCTTTGCATCTCCGTAGCAATCCGACTCTCTCCCAGCTTCACGTTTGTATCTTTCTCCCCAACATGCCCCATCTCCCTTCCTACCATTCTATCCATCTCTCCCGTAACTCTTCCCATCCCTGTTCCTGCTTTGCCCATCTTTAATTCTCTACTTCTGACCACCTCCCTATTCCAACTCCCTGTCTCCAACTTTCTTTCCCCATCACTGGCTCCACCACTCTGCTCATCAACCTCCCATTCTCTTGTCTCTTCCCTCCCTGTCCTTCCCTCCACTTTTCTCCTCATCTCTCCTTTCTTCTCTCTCCCATGTCCCTCTATTTTTCTGTCACTTCCATTGCTTTACCCAGATACGTGCTCATCTCTTCTCCCATCTTTCTCTTCCCATCTCAATTTTCTACCAACTCTTTACCCATTCAACTTGCCTATTTAACTTTCATCCCATATCCTATCCAGGTCAGATACCTTAGACCTTCTCTGTCTTCTCCCCAGTGAGTTACCCCAAAACTCTACAATGTGCCAACATCCAACTTCGCTCAGATGAGGAGTGTCGTCAAGTCTACCCAGGAAAGATCACTGCCAACATGCTGTGTGCCGGCACAAAAGAGGGTGGCAAGGACTCCTGTGAGGTGAGACCAGGAGGCTGCTGGGTGCCTTGAACAGGACAGAAAGCCAGAATGGAAGTGGGAACAGATGCTAGGGAAAAGGCTTTGTTTCCAGCTTTAGGGGAACCAATCTTTATAAGGTGCAATGTCCCCTCACATAAGAGGTCAAAACAAAAAGGGGTACCCAGGGATGGCAAGAATAATTCATCGTAAGCCCCAGCTTTAACAGAGTGGCTTCCCAGATCCCTGTGTTGAGATGCATAAAAGTTGCTATTCTTTCACTTGTGAGTGACAGAAACTCAACTCAAACTGGCTTAAGCAAAATGCTGGCTTTTGTAACTGAAAATCCAGGGTGTCTGGCTGTAGGCACAGATGGATCCAGGTATGCAAATTGTGTGTTTGGAATTCTTTCTTTCAACTCTCAGCTCTTCTTTATTCTGTTTTGGCTTGGCTTCATTCTCAGTTAGGCTCTTCCCAAGACAAGATGGCCCCAGCAGCTTTGAGCTTACATCCTGCCCTCTAGGCAACCCTATTAGAAAGAGAACCTCTCTTTTCCAATAGTTCACACAAAAGTCTTGAGCATGATCCTCACTAGACGAGGCTGACCTACGTCATGTGTCCTGAGCCATCACTCCACCAGAACTGTGGGGTTCTCTGATGGGCCAAGCCTGAGTCACATGGTTAACTGTAGGGGCTGGAGAGGGGCAGTTCCCCCAAATGAAAAAATCAGGAGAGGCTGTTACCAAAATAAGGGGAAATGACCAGGTACAGTAGTTCGTGCCTGTAATCCCAGCACTTTGGGAGGCTGAGGCAGAAGGACTACTTGAGACCAGGAGTTCAAGGCTGCAGTGAGGTATGATCATGCCACTGCACTCCAGCCTGGGTGATAGAGCAAGCCCCTGTCTCAAAAACAAAAAGAAATAAATAGAGCAAGACACTGTCTCTAAAAAATAAATAAAAATTTAAAAATAAATGTTTAATTTTTAAAAAATAAGAAGAAATAGATATTACATGAGCAAAAAACAACCTACATCCAATAAAGAAGTTGAGATTTGATTCAGTGAGAAAGAGTATGATACCATATTAATGATATGTGCCTTGATCGATCAGTGATGTCTGCCTTGGGCCCAGGAAGAGAAACAGATGTACACGTGTATTGCATACCCTGCCCTGGTGTGGATGAGTTCACTCAATAGTGAGAGGCACAGAGGAACCTTAAAGTAAAAGCAGGGTCAGCTGCTGTGGGGCAGGGGTGCAGTACCAGGGATACAAAAATGGGTATGAAATAAGTTGTTACCATTTTAATGAAACTGAGGAACAGAGAAAGACAGAAATTTCTCTCTCTGTGTCTCTTTCTCTGGGCCTGTCTCTTTCTGTCTCTCTTTCTGTCTCTTGCTGTCTGTCCCTCTGTGTTTGTCTTCTTATCTGTTTCTCACTGTCTCCATTGCTTTTCCTCACAGTGTGTGTCTGACTCTGCCTCTCTGAGTTTCCTTCTCTGTGTGTCTCTCTCTCCATCTTTCACTCTCTCCCCACATCTCCCTGTCCCTGCCTTGTTTGGCCCCAGTGAGGACCCACCTTTCTCTCTCTCTTTCTCCCCCCAACTCAGGGTGACTCTGGGGGCCCCCTGGTCTGTAACAGAACGCTGCATGGCATCATCTCCTGGGGAGACTTCCCATGTGGGCAGCCTGACCGGCCTGGTGTCTACACCCGTGTCTCAAGATACATCCTGTGGATCCGTCAAACAATTCGAAAATATGAAGCCTAGCAGCGAAAATGGACGAAGGACCCAAAATAAAAGTTGAGAAACTTACCTGCTTCCATCCTCTCACCATGACTTCCTCACATTGTCTGTGTAGCCCTTCTCTGCTCCTTATTCCCAGCGTTCCATTTGAACCAGTGATCCATGTCCTCAAACATGCTCAAGCCCAGCTGACATTCCATGTTTCAGAAGCATTCAGGCACTGCCAGGCCTGCAGTTGCCCAGATGTTGCATCCCTGAAACATGTCAACAACCTGAATGTCCCAACCCAGACAACGGCCCAGGTCTCTCAACTGCATCCATGGCTTCTATGAGCCCAGATCACCACTTGAGTGTTCTGTCTGTGGAACATTCTTAAATACTTCCATCTGCCCATCTCAACAATATACATCCTATAAATGGACCATCCTTAACATCCTCTAACTCTTCAAGTATTTATTCAATGCCAGTATCCTAGACCTTTCTACCTTTTGCACTCAAGAAGGGTCTAGACTCCCATGATAGTTCATCCTGAAAATATTCTTATGCCCGCAATCTTCTGCCCTGACAACATTCTATGTACCTCTGTGACTCACCACAGCAACATTGGCTCCTCAGAATGGTTCATTCTCACACAGTTATGGGTGTCCCAGATGTTCCACCCCAATGTACATCCCACATTCTTCCGGTACGCCACCTCTGCCAACATTCCTCTCTCTGAATCAACAGCATCCTCGTCTCTAGAGTTATGGGGTTCAGTATACCAAAGGGTCTCTTTGCCTGAACGACATTGTCTATCAAATAGTCTGTCCTGTATCCCCTCCAGGAACATCCTTCTTCAGTGTCCCCTTGCTGTTGTATCTTTGTCCATGACTGTTAAATGTAGTCATTTAGTGTTCAGTCACTAAATCCTTGCTTTCGACAAGTTATAAAACTCACAGTCTCTGTGCTTTCTCATCTGTCAAATGGGTTCATCATTTTTATTGTAGCATTATGACAAGGATAATGTCAAGCCCTGCTCACTATTATCTGCGTGGTTCCCATAAAATATTACCTTAGAATGTGAATAACAACCCTTCAAATTTGCAGAGTGTCCCAAAAAAGTGTTGCACTCATTTATTTTCTTCAGGAGACGTTTGTTCAGTATTGACCATGTGCAAGCACTCTCCTGGGCACTGGTAAATATAGTTTACTTATTCAACAAATATTTCTACCTATCATGACCCAGGCACTGTGGCAGACGCAAGTGATAAGCAATGAATTAAACAGATAAAAACTTCTGCCCTTGTAGAACTTACATTCTTTTCAGGAAGTCTCCATAACAAAGATGAATAAAGAAATAGGCTGTCAGGTGGTGCTACAAGCCATGGCAGGCAATGAAACAAGGTCCAGGTGTGGTGGCTTCTGCCTGTAATCCCAACACTGGGAGGCCAAGGTGGGAGGATGGTTTGATGCCAGCAGTTCAAGACCAGCCTGGACAACACAGCAAGACCCTATGTCTACAAAACAGTTTTAAAAATTAGCTGGATGTGATGGTACAAGCCTGTAGTCCCAGCTACTCAGGAGGCTGAGGTGGGAGGATTGCGTGAGCCCAGGAGCTTGAGGCTACAGTGAGCCGTGATTGTGCCACTACATGCAAGCCTAGGTGATAGAGCAAGACCTGTCTCAAAAAAAAAAAAAAAAAAAAGCAGCAAGGATTAAGAATAGGGAATGTTGCGTTGTATGTGTAGAAGGGGTAGCATTGCAATTTTAAGCAGCATGGTCAGGGAAGAGGACCTAATTGAAGTGGTAACATTTAAAGAAAGACAGCAAGGGTGAAAGGAAGCAGCAAAGTGCGTTTGGAGCAGTGGGTACAGCTAGTCCAAAGGCCCTGAGGCAGGAGCCTTTTTGGTGTGTCTGAAGATCAGCGAAGATGTTGGTGTGGCTGGAGCCGAGTGATGAGTAGGACAGGGTGGGAGGTGAGGGCAGAGAATGAACAGAGCCGACTGCACTGGGTCCTGTGGGGCATGATGAGGACTTTATTTTACTCTGAGGGAGCCAGGAGCTACAAGAGGGCTCTGAGCAGAGGAGGGACTTGAACTGATTTGAATGTGCACAGGATTCCTCTGCCTACTCCAAGGGGAACAGATTCAGGGAGGCCAGAGAGGAAGGGACTGCAACATCCCAGGCAAAAGGTGACAGTTCCTGGACCAAAGTGATGGCCTTGGAGGCCATGTTTTTGCCACCTGATCAATATATAACCTTGTTTTAGGTGTGTTTCTCTTTAAAGACACCTTATTTAATATATATGCATTGAACTCACATTGAACTCACAGCTGATGGCGATGTAACTCACGCCTGCATGAAGCTTCTCTGACGTGTGTATTTTCTCTCCTAATTTTTCAAAATTTATTTTATTCATTTTATTTTTTTGAGACAGGATCTCACTCTGTTGCCTAGGCTGGAGTACAGTGGTGCAATCATAGCTCAGAGCAGCCTTGAACTCCCAGGCTCAAGTGATCCTCCCACTTCAGCCTCCTGAGTTGTTGGGGGCTCTACAGGGATGCATCACCATGCCCAGATAATTTTCTTTTAATTTATTTTTGTAGAGATGGAGTCTCCCTCTCTTGCCCAGACTGGTCTCAAACTCCTGGACTCGAGTGATCCTCCCACCTTGGCCTCCCAGTGTATTGGGATTACAGGCATGAGCCACTGCACCCAGCCTTGTGTATTTTCCCATAAGGCACATCACAGCCTTCTAGCACTTAGGACATTAGATGGCACTTTAGCACTGTGCTGAGGGGACATTTTAAACCGAGAAATCAACGAAAACGTGCAAAACGTGGCACTAACTAGACCACAGAAAGGATGCTTGTTTACAGAATGAGAGCTGAAATAAGGGAAAGAGAGCATCACCTTACCTCAGCTGGGAGCGCACACACCTCAGGAAACTCAAATTGTTCACCGCTCTGTGTGTATTTGCAAACAGCCGCAAAAGTCCCAAGAGTACTTGTTTGGGGGCGACCCACAGATTTTATCAAGCAGATAAATTTGAAAATACAAATTCCGTGAATAATGAGGATCAACTGTGTCTGTAGGGGTGAGGGTGAAAGTTGAGGATGATTCCGGCATGATTCCTGGAATCAGTGTTCAAAAGCACAAAGGGTGGAGTCTGAAAGATCTGGTTTTGCCACTTTATCTTTTGGGAACCTCAGTTCCTTAATCTGGTAATAACAGGCCCTAAGTAGGCTCAGGGCTGTTGGGAGGGCAGAGTGAAAGATTGGCATTTAAAGGCTCTGCACACAGCAACTTCTGAGTCACAGAGCCTCATCAATGGAGATGCAGCATGACATAGTAGCTATGGAACACAGCTTCGGAGGCTGGGCTGCCTGGGTTTGAATGCTAGCTGTCACTTGTTGAACTGTGTAGCCTTCAAGTTACTCACCTTCTTTACTCTTTTCCCATTACTCAAGTAGGTATATATAACAATGGCGCTTAACATCAAATAACTTTAAGACCTAAAAGCAAAAGGTCAAACTATGAAGCTAATAGAACATAATGGCAGAGAATGGACCTTTTCTCTTCTTCTTCTTTTTTTGTTTTGTTTTTCTTCTCCTCCTTCTTTCTTTTTTTTTTTTTTTTCTCTGAGACAGGGTCTCACTTTGTGGCCCAGGTTGGAGTATAGTGATGTAATCACAGCTCACTACAACCTCAACTTCCTGGGCTCAAGCAATCCTCCTATCTCTCAGCCTGCCAAGTGGCTGGGACTACAGGTGCATGCCACCACGCACACTTAATTTTTGTATTTTTTGTAAAGACAGAGTTTCGCCATGTTGCCCAGTCTGGTCTCGAACTCCTGGGCTCAAGTGATCTGCCCACCTCAGCGTCCCAAAGTGCTGGAATTGCAGGCATGAGCCACTGTGCCTGGCCTGAGAGGACTTTTTAAAACTTCAGAAAGACAAATCTAAAGGCAAAATAATGTTTAATTTCATTGCATCAAAGTTAAAGATTTCTGTTCCACAAAAGACACAATGGACAAGGTAAATCGACATGTAACAGCTTGAGAGGTGACATTTGCAATCTGTACTATTGACTTGAGGTTGACATATTGACTCAAATATGCAAGGAAGTCCTGCAAAAATATGAAAATAATGAGCAAAGGATATGAACAGATTTATAGAGAAGAAAGCCCAAAAAACTAATACAAAATATGCTCAGACTCATCAGGTATCCAAGAAATGCAGATGCAAATAACAAGTTGCTTTATATTTGTTAGATGGATTTAATAAAATGTCAAAGTTAAGTAACCCCAAGTATTAGCAGAGATGTGGAAACACGGGAACTCTTATGCACAGCTGGTGTGAATGTACATTGGTGTGGTTATTTTGGAAATTAACTTGGCATTGCTTAGTTGAATGAAGTATATGTACATACTAGGACCCAGTAGTTCCACTTCTGGGTGTCTACACAAAGGTAATAATTATGCACGTCACAAAGGGGCAGGTATAAGCTGTCTGTCACAGAGTTTTTTTTGCTGTGGTGGAAATGAGAAGAAACCTGGTTACCTATTAATCAGGGAGTGGATGATAGAGTGTGGTGGCTCCCCAATGGAGGACTTTGCAGCACTTAAAAGCAACAAACTCGAGACAGCAATAGGAATCAACTCTCAAAGGTACAGTGTTACCAACTACGATGGTGGAAATTTAATAGACTGACAATACTAAGTGTTGACAAAGATATGGGGCAACTCAAAGGGGAACTGCACTGTTGGGGCAAAGCAAAATGATACAACAGCTTTAGAAAACATTCAACAATTTGTTTTTGTTGTTGTTGCTGCTTGTGTGTTTTTGAGACAGGGTCTCACTCCATCACCCAGGCTAGAGTGCAGCGGCGCAATTATAACTCACTGCAGTCTCAACCTCCCAGACTCATGCCATCCTCCCACCTCAGCCTCCCAAGTAGTTGGGACTACAAGCATACACCACCATGCCTGGCTAATTTTTCAAATGGTTTGTAGTGATGGGGGTCTCACTATGTTGCCCAGGCTGGTCTCAAACTCCTGGGCTCAACTGATCCTCCCGCTTTGGCCTCCTAAAATGCTGGGATAACAGGCATGAGCACTGTTCCAGGCCAGCAACTTTTTTTTTTTTCTTTTGAGACGGAGTCTCACTCTGTCGCCCAGGCCAGAGTGCAATGGTGTTATTTCAGCTCACTGATTCCACCTCCCAGGTTCAAGCTATTCTCCCACCTCAGCCTCCTGAGTAGCTGGGACTACAGGCATCCGCCACCACACCCGGCTAACTTTTATATTTTTAGTAGAGACAGAGTTTCACCATGTTGGCCAGGCTGGTCTAGAACTCCTGACCTCAAGTGATTCACCCTCCTCAGCCTCCCAAAGTGCTGAGATTACAGGCATGAGCTTCCTCTGCCCGGTTGCAAATTCTTATAAAGTTAAACTTATGCTTATCATACAATCCAGCAATCCTCACTCTGAGGTGTCTTCCCAAGAGAAATGAAAACATATGTCCACACAATGATTTATACATAAATGTTTGTATCCGCCTTATTTGTATAATAATAGACAGAAACGAGAAACAATCCAAATATACAATGACCTGTGAATGGTTTCACAAGTTGTAGTATACCCATACTATGAAATACTAGTAGCTCAGCAATAGAAAGGAATGAACTATATTGATAGATACGCATGTGGTTAAAAGACAAAATTACAACGCATTCAGTTTCAAGATCTAATTGATTTGAGTTGCAATTCTAGAAATGGGCCACATCTCATTCTATAAAATAGAACAGTGTTCCCATGCGCTGAGCAGAGTTTGGCTTTATAGGCAGAAAAGGGATGAAGGAAACAGAAACAGGGAATAATACGTGGATTGGTCTTTCCAATGCTATGTTTCTTATAGGGTTAAAACAGAGGGAATTCTCTTATCCTGCCAGCTCAGGTCAACTGGGCCCCTTCTGATTCCTTACTGTAAATCTCCTGTTTGTTTGTTTGTTTTCAAAAACAGTTTCATTACATGGCAATTAGCACAAGAAACTTCATTCTGGTTTGGTGTGGTCTGCTAGGGCCTAATGCAGGAGCTTAGTCTGAAACAATGTTCTTCCCATGAGTGTATTTATCAGTGAAAAAACATGAACGAATCTGAAATGCATTATTCTAGTAAAAGGAGTCGAACATGTATACAACATTCTAAAAAGGGCAAAACTACAGAGGTAGAGCGCCCGTCAGTGTCATCTAGGGGGAGCTTTTGCAAAAGGATGAGGGCAGGGAGGGAGGGAACCAGGGAGAGGCTGGTTTATGTTTGGATTATGGAGGTGGTTGCATGATTCCATACAATTTCCAAAATTCATCAAACCAAACACTTAAAGTGGGTGAATTTTATTTTACATAAAAAAATCTTATTAAAAAATGAAAAAGCATAATTCTTTTTTTTTTTTTTTGAGACAGAGTCTCACTCTGTGGCCCAGGCTGGAGTGCAGTGATGTGATCTTGGCTTACTGCAACCTTCACCTCCAAGGTACAATTAATTCTCCTGCCTCAGCCTCCCAAGTAGCTGAGACTACAGGACACCACCACGTCTGCCTAATTTTTGTATTTGTTTTTTTTTAAGTAGAGATAGAGTTTTGCCATGTTGGCCAGGCTGGTCTTGAACCCCTGACCTCAAGCAATCTGTCCACCTCAGCCTCTTAAAGTGCTGGGATTATAGGCGTGAGCCACAGTGCCCAGCCAAAGTTGGTGGGAGGCAGGGGGAAGAAAAGAAAGAAAAGAATAAGCTACATACCACAATACCATTGATATAACCTTAAAATGCACACAAAAACAACACATAATTTGTAAGGACATATAGTAATAAAAGGACCTACAACACTGCGAATCTAAACTCTCCACTTTAAATGGCTAATCTTATGATCTGTGAATTTTAACTTAATAAAAGGCTACGTAATAATAAATACAACAGCAAAAGATACACAATAATAAAGATAGTAGCAAAAGAGACAAGATAACAAAGATAATTGCAAAGATACACAATAAGAAAAACAATGGCAAAGGATACACATTAGCAAAGGTAATGGCGAAAGGTACGCAATGACAAGGGAAATAAAAGGGAATAAAATCGATAAGGAAAACAAGAGGGATCCTCTCCAAATCACTGATGAAAATGCTCCACCAACTAATTCAACTCTTCCCAGCAGATGATTAGGGGCTACCCAAATATATTCATAAACTTTTTAAAATTAAAAAAAAAAAATAGCACTGACATTAGAGTGCTTTTGGGAGGATTAATTGAGCTCCTGTGAAAAGCTCAGAAGAATGCCCTGCACAGAATGAGTACTCAGTAAGTGGTAGCTGTCATTCTTTTCATGATTGTTGTTGCTCTTATGATTAGTGTTAATTACGAAGCAGCCTCCAAGGTCCCAGTGTCAAAGCGAGCTGCCTTGAGTGACAGCTGTGGATTTGAGTAGGAGGCAGCCACCCAGATCCTTCCTATGGAACAGAAAATAATGACACAGCTGGGCTGGAGATTGACTGTCACAACACCTCGACTCAGGAAGGCCGGCCAGGTGGTGAGCTACTCAGCGCTCCCTCCCTCCTCCCCCTTCTGGGATTCCTCAGCCACCTGCCCTCCTCTTCCTGTTTTTGCCCAGGGGAATTTTAATAACAATGGAAGCCTGCACTGGAAAGAATTTGGAGAGAAATGGTCGAGCCTAGAGATGGAGATGACTTGCAAAAGGAGGAGAAAAGCAAGATGGGGAATCAAGGGGGATTTAGTCAAAAGACTAACCAGGCCAGATTACCCAGGTTGGCACAGCACTGGAAGCCCCTTTATTCCACTCTCGCAAGGCCTCAGCTGGGTAGAATGTCGTCCTCTCCATCTTACAGAAGAATGGACCTACACTAAGGAAAATCACTGGTGATTTAACCCTATCCTGGTGAATGAAACCACATCTTCAGTGGTCCCAGGGACTTTACCTGGTTGGCCTGGAGTGTCAGGCCATGCTCAGCCACTGCCCCAGGTTGAGACTTTGTAGACAGGTCTCAGTGGAACTTTCCAGGCTATTGAGGGCAGTGGGGAATATAAGCTTGTGATAAAAGAAAAACTTCTGGCTGGGTGAAGTGGCTCATGCCTGTAATCCCAGCACTCTGGGAGGCCGAAGTGGGGGGATCACAAGGTCAGGAGTTCAAGACCAGCCTGGCCAACATCGTGAAACCTCATCTCTACTAAAAAGACAAAAATTCGGTCTGTGTGGTGGCAGGCACTTGTAGTCCCTGCTACTTGGGAGGCTGAGAAAGGAGAATCACTTGAGCCTGGGAGGCAGAGGTTGCAGTCAGCCTAGATTGCGCCACTGCACTCCAGCCTAGATGACAGAGCGAGACTCCATCTCAAAAAAAGAAAAACTTCTGCCAAATTAAATTTAAAGGGGTTTAACTGAGCAATGAAGCATTTGCAAATCAACCAGCCCCCAGAACCACAGCAGATTCACAGATGCTCCAGCGTAGCCACATGGTGGAAGAAGATTTATAGACAAAAGAAAAAGGGACATTATGTACAGAAATTGGAAGTGAGGTACAAAATGGCTGGATTGGCTACAGCTCGGCATAGGCCTTATTTGAACACAGTTTTAACATGCAGCAGTGTATGAATGTTTGCAGTATGGCTGCTGGGATTGGTCAAGACTTAGCTGATGTTACAGGTGCGTATCACTAAGTGAGGTTTTCGATTTTGCCTTCCTATTGAGCTAGGTTACAGTTCATCCAGAAGGACTCGAATAGAGAAGTATGGAGTCCTTCTCAGGCCATATTTCGTTTGCTTTAACACCTGTACACTAAAAATAAAATCCTAGGCCAGACATGCTGTCTCACCCCTGTAATCCCAGCACTTTGTTTGGGAGGCTGAGGGAAGGAGAATCACTCGAGCTCAGGAGTTTGAGCCCACACTGGGCAATAATTTCCAAAGAAAAAATGGAGGCCTCAGGCTGGAGCACGTTGGAAGCCACCGAGTTGGATTCAATCTTTCCCCTTTGGCAGAGGAGAATCACGCGGCCTGAGGTCAAGTTGCAGCTCTTCCCTGGCTGGCTAGAGGATCTTGAGGACAGTCCCATGTGATTGGAGAGGCTTTGGTTTCCTCATTCTGGAGCAGAGCGCGTGAAAATTATTTAGCAGAACGGTGAAGACGATTAAATGCGATAATGGGCCAGGCACCGTGGCTCATACCTGTAATCCCAGCAGTTTGGGAGGCTGAGGTGAGGGGATTGCTTGAGCCCAGGAGTTTGAGACCAGCCTGGGCAACATAGCAAGAACCTGTCTCTACAAAAATAAAAAAAAATTTAACCAGGCATGGTGGCGAGTGCTTGTAGTCCCAGCGACTTGGGAGGCTAAGGCAGGAGTGTTGCTTGAGCCTAGGAGGTAGAGGTTGTAGTGAGCTGTTTTCATGCCACTGCACTCCAGCCTGGGCGACAGAGCAAGACCCTATCTCAACAAACAAACAAACAAATAAATAAAAATCCTAAGTCCCTCACTAACTGAAAGGACCCCCTCTTGGCCAAGAGGACCCCAGAAAAACCTTTAAAACTGAATTCCCAGCCATGATGGGAAGGGAGGTCAGACATGCCTCACTGTATGTACCCTCTACCTTTTGGGGTTTAGGCACAAATGACCAGCATTAATGTTAAAATAGAGATCACAGCTGAGGAATTCTTTGTGACCATAAGATACCAAATTATACACAGGACCTGAGGCCATCCCAGGCAAGGGTTAAGTCAGGTACTGAGCAGGTCCCTCTGACCTGGTGGTTTGGTTAACAGATTTCTTTATGTTAACTAAAAACATTCCGTGGCCAGGTGAGGTGGCTCATGCCTGTAATCCCAGCACTTTGGGAGGCTGAGGCGGGAGGATCACCTGAGGTCGGGAGTTCAAGACCAACCTGACCAACATGGAGAAACCCCATCCCTACTAAAAATACCAAATTAGCTGGGTGTGGTGGCGCATGCCTGTAATCCCAGCTACAAGGGAGGCTGAGGCAGGAGAATTGCTTGAACCCAGGAGGTGGAGGTTGCAGTGAGTCGAGATCGTGCCATTGCACTCCAGCCTGGGCAACAAGAGGGAAACTCCAGCTCAAAAACAACAACAACAAAAATTCCTTTCTGCTGACTCTGAAGTTTTAGACACAGCTTGACTCCCTTAACCAATTGCAAATTAAAGAATGTCTGAACCCACCTATAACCTGTAAGCTCATGCTTCAAGCTCTCTCACCTTTGAGGCCAAACCAATGTATGCCTTCCATGTATTGATGTATGACTTTGCCAGTAACTTCTGCCTCCCTAAAATGCATAAAACCAAACCGTAATCCCAGTGTGCACTTTCTCAGGACCTCTTGAGACTGTGTTCCTCAGGCCGTGGTCACTCCTATTGGCTCAGAATAAATCTCTTTATAACATTTTACAGTCTGGTTTTTCCATTAGCAGGCCCATGTTTTCGTTCTAAGAGGGTAAGTGATAAAAAGGGAGAAGCAGACAGGTGGCAGGAGCAATGAGGAGGCAAGAAACCCAGGTCAGGCTTTCTGAAGGAGGGGACTTTGGAGTTGGACCCTGAAGAGTGATGCTGTGGCCATCTGCAAAAATGGGATGGATATTCCCATGTGAAATTTGGTTTGGATGTCAGGACCGATGATGCCACACACTCACCGGAGGGTCCTGTTCTGCCTCTGTGGGGTGACTGCAGAGGCAGTGCCGTGAGCAAGGGTCTTGGTGATGACTGGCACCAGCTCCACCACCAGGATCTTTCTCCTCTTGCCTTGCTGCTCACTGCCCCGCTGCCAGCTGGGGGGCATGCTCTTCGAGATGGAGGCTGCATTTGCTGAGACCTCCTGAACCCTCTGTTAGAGATTTAACCAGCCTAAGTCAGAAGTTTCAAGAGCTGGTGTTTAGGAACTGGAGTAAGAAGCTGCAACCCTGTTTCCAGTGGCCCTGGTTCACGCATCTGGGCCCAGACCTCTCTGTGTGTCTCAGATTGAGTCATGCGTCCTGATGCCACCATCCGCTCTCATGGGAAGGATCTTACTCTGTGACTATTGCTTGGTCTCAAACAGAGATTAGCTCTCTGTTCCAGAGAGCACTCAGCCACCAGCAGGGTTTTTTTGTTTTGTTTTGTTTTGGGGGAGTTTTTGGATACAGGGTCTCCCTCTGTTGCCCAAGCTGGAGTAAAGTGGCTCAATCACGTCTTGCTGCAGCCAAATCTTCTGGGCTCAAGCGAACCTCCCACCTCAGCCTCCTGAGTACCTTGGACTACAGGTGCATGCCATCATGATTGACTAATTTTTCAATTTTTTTTGTACAGATGGGGGTTTCACTATGTTGCCCAGAGTGGTCTCAAACTCCTGGGCTCAAGCGATCCTCCCACCTTGGCCTCCTAAAGTGCTGGGATTATAGGTGTGAGCCACTGCACCAGGCCAGCAACTTCTTATAAAGTTAAACGTATGCTTATCATACAATCCAGCAACCCCACTTCAAGATGTCTTCCCAAGAGAAAGAAAAATATGTCCACATGGTAATTCATACATAAATGTTCATAGCAGCCTTATTTGCAATTGCCAGAGACTGGAAGCAACCCAAATACACGACAACTGGTGAATGGATTAAAAAGTTGTGGTATTCTGTACTACGCTGAAATTAAAGAAATTTTTTTTATGCTTACTGGATATATTTTGGAGTGGGAGTGGGTCCTCTCTACCCTATTTATATTTATATTCAATTTTTTTTTCCTCCAGAGAGCCTCAAATCAATATTATCAACTTCTTATAAAGTTAGATGTATGCTTATCATACAATCCAGCAATCCCACTTCAAGGTGTCTTCCCAAGAGAAAGGAAAGCGTATGTCCACATGATGATTTCTACATGAATGTTCATAGCAGCCTCATTTGTAATTGCCAGAAACTTGAAGCAACCCAAATATACAGTAGCCAGTGAACGGATAAACAAGTTGTGGTATACCCATACTATGCTGAAATTTTTTCATCTTTTTTTTTTTTAATGCTGACTTATATTCTGGAGTAGGAGTGGGTCCGCTCTATCCTATTTATATTTATAGTCTGTTTTTTTTCCTCCAGAGATTCTCCAATCAGTATTATCATGGTCAGGGGCTTTCTCCATGGCAATGGTGGCTTCATTGGGTTTAAGAACCCCAGGGGTTAAATCAGGTTTAGATTAACTCCTTGGCAGCCTGGACAACATCATGAGACCCCTATCTCTACAAAAAGTTTAAGTTCATTCCTTTCTATTGCTGAGCAGTATTCCATAGTATGGAACATTACAACTTGTTCATCCATTCACTAGTTGTATATTTGGGTGGTTTCCAATTACCAGCAATTACAAATAAGGCTGCTATGAATATTCATGTACAAATCATCGTGTGGAATATGCTTTCCTTTCTCTTGGGAAGACATCTCGAAGTGGAATTGCTGGATTGTATGATAAACATACTGTTAACTTTTTTTGTTTTTCTTTGAGATGAAGTTTTGCTCTTGTTGCCCAGGCTGGAGCGCAATGGAACGATCTTGGCTCACTGCAACCTCTGCCTCCCAGGTTCAAGTAATTCTCCTGCCTCAGCCTTCTGAGTAGCTGGGATTACAGGCACGCACTACCATGCCCAGCTAATTTTTTGTATTTTTAGTATAGACCGGGTTTCACCATGTTGGTCAGGCTGGTCTTGAACTCTTGACCTGAGGTGATCCACCTGCCTCAGCCTCCCAAAGTGCTGGGATTACAGGCGTGAGCCACCACACCTGGCCAGCATACATTTAACTTTGTAAGAAGTTCCTGGCCAGGCACAGTGGCTCACACCTATAAATCCCAGCACTTCAGGAGGCCAAGGTGGGAGAATCAATTAAGCCCAGGAATTTGAGTCGAATCTGGGCAACATAGTGAGACCCTCATCTCTACAACAAATTTGAAAAATTAGCCGGGCATGGTGGCGTGTACCTGTAGTGCAGGAGGAATAAGTTTAAGAGATGTATAGTATTAGTACAACATGGTAACTCCAGTTAATAACACTGTATCGTAGACAGCAGTCCCTCCTTATTTGAGGTTTTCTTTCCACAGTGCAGGCACCTGTGGTCAACCGCAGTCCCACAGTAGGTGGGTACAATACAGTACAAAAAGATATTTTGAGAGAGGGAGACCACATACACATAATTTTATTACAGTGCAGTTATAATTGTTTTATTGTATTATGATTCGTTATTGTGGTTAATCTCTCACTCTGCCTAATTTATAAATTAAATTTTATGATAGGTACTCTCCATGATCTCGGAACATATTTCCCCTGGATAAGCAGGGACTATGGGACTCAAAAATTGCTAAGAGAGCAGATTTTAAGTGTTCTTACCACATGCACACAAAATAAGGATGTGAGGGACGCATATGTTAAATAGCTCAATTTAGTCATTCCACAGTGTATATGTATTCCAGCTTGGGCAAGAAGAGCCAAACTCCATCTCAAAAATAAAAAAAAAAAAAGAGAGAGAATAGCTTTTGGAATCATACAGACATGAGTCTGTATTGCTGAGTGCAATGGTGTGATCTTGGCTCACCACAACCTCCGCTTCCTGGGTTCAAGCGATTCTCCTGCCTCAGCCTCTGGAGTAGGTGGGATTACAGGCATGTGCCACCACACTCAGCTAATTTTGTATTTTTAGTAGAAACAGCGTTTCTCCATGTTAGTCAGGCTAGTCTCAAACTCCCGACCTCAGGTGATCCGCCCACCTCAGCCTCCCAAAGTGCTGGGATTACAGGCGTGAGCCACTGCACCCGGCTAGCTATTCTCTTTCTTTTAAACCTGTAGAAACATTGATCCAATGAGACAATACATGTATGAATTAAGTTGATTTAGCCATTCCATAATGTTACATATTTCAAAATTTTGTGTTGTGTATCCTAAATACATACAGTTTTAATGTGTTAATTTAAAAATAAATATTTTAAAATATATGATTCATCTCCTCGTGTCTGTACTTACTAATTCAGTTAGTCATTTATTTGTTCATTCATATATTTAGGTAATGATAAAGAATACAGGCTCTACAGTGGTTCACCCTCCAGTTCTGCCACTTTGGGTGACTGACTTCATCTTTTGAGACCCAATGAACCTGAAGGGTGAAATTTTTCAAATAAAAATGACATATTTATTTTTAAATCAACACTAAAATTGTATATATTGGTGCACAACACAAAAAATTGAAATATATAACATTATGGAATGGTTAAATCAAGCTAATTCATAGATGCATTGTCTCATATAGTTACATCTAATCTTTTTTTTTTTTTTTTTTTTAGACAGGGTTGCACTCTGCTACCCAGGCTGGAGTGCAGGGGTGCAATCATAGCTCACTGCAGCCTTGAACTCCTGGGCTCAAGTGGTCCTCCCACCTCAGCCTCCCACATAGCTAGGACTCCAGGCATGTGTCACCATGGCTGGCTAATTTTTTTATTTTTTGTTGTAGAAACGGAGTCTCACTATGTTACCCAGGCTGGCCTCTAATTCCCGGCCTCAATCCATCCTCCCACATCAGCCTCCCCAAGTGCTAGGATTATAGGCATGAGTCACTATACCCAGCCCCATACTTACATTTACTTGTAGTGAGAACCCTTAAACCCTACTCTGTCAGTAATTTTCAAGTACACAATACATTGTTACTAATTATGCATGGTAATATTTAATTTGTATGAATGCTCCTTAAAATCAGGGACCCTGCCTCATTTTTTGTATTCAATTGTACTGGATATAAATTCCACCTCGGTAAACCTGATTCCCTAAAAATCCACAAAAAAGAAAAAGAGAGAGATTGAGTTAGGTCGTTTTGGGGTTTTGTTTGTTTGTTTGTTTTGCTTATTCATTTGAGGCCTATTGTAAAACTCTCGACACCAGAAAAAGGAGGGAGTTCCACTTTTGTGCTGTGAGTGTGTGAATCGTGTCCTTTCCAGAGAAAGGATGGTCATGGTGCCTTTTTCTCTCTGCCCAAGGAAGGAAAGTGCTAACAGCCAGCAGGAGGCTTTGTGGGGACCAGGGGTTAGCAACACCCATCACCGCTGACCAGTGATGTGTTAAAGCATTAGGTAGTTTCTAAAAGCAAATCAAAAGCTAAGGTTCTATGATTCTGAAAATAAGACAGGGGCAGAGACTGGAGACACAGAGAGAAAGTGAAGGACTAAGAGACACTCACAGGGTGGGGGTTTCCATCCTCTGTTTTGTCCTGGGCTTTTTTTGTTCCGTTTTGCTCTTTCTGCTTTTCTCTTGGTTTGTTTCTCAATCTCCCTTCCTCTGAGTCTGATTCCCTTTTTGTTCTCATTTTCTCTCTCTGTCCCCTCTCCCTCCATCTTTCTCTCCTTCCATTACTCTTAAATGAAGCAAAAACTCAGAGAAACCAGCACAGAGGCCAGGCACAGTGGCTCACACCTGTAATCCCAGCACTTTGGGAGGCCGAGATGGGCAGGTCACTTGAGGCCAGGAGTTTCACCATGGCCAACATGGTGAAACCCCATCTCTACTAAAAATACAAAAATTAACTGGCCATGGTGGCAGGTGCCTGTAATCCCAGCTACTTGGGAGACTGAGGCAGGTGAACTGCTTGAACCCAGGAGGCGGAGGTTGCAGCCTTGGCAACAGAACAAGATTCTATCTCCAAACAAAAAGCAAACAACAGCACAAAGTTCCCTTGTCCTGTGATTCATTCTCTCTCTCTCTTTCATTTTTTTTCTCTCTCTCTGCCATTTCTCCTTCCCTGTGTCTTTTTTCTCTGTGGGTTTTATTTAAGCAACAGAAGTTCTCAGGCAAAGAAAACCTTTATGGAATTAGATTGATCAACTTCATATATATATGTGTGTGTGTGTGTGTGTGTGTGTATATAATGACTGTGGAACTCGGTTCAGAAACTCTCTTCTGCCTCTGTCTGATCACCTATTTGGAAGTCTGTTCCTTTATCTCTTCTCTTTCTGGGACTCCTTCCAGCTCAGCCTTCCTGCCCCTCCCATCCACTCTCCTGCTTTCACAGCCTCTTCTTCCCCTTGCCCCTCCTCTGCACTGCATGGGGACAGGCCCCAGGTGGCCAAGGTCTCCCCACCCTCCTTCATCACTGGAGTCGGGATTAGAACCCAGCTCCCCAGTCACCTTGAGTCATCAGTCCTGGGGCTACTGGCTGGCTTGCCTAGGAGAGAGGGAGCGGGGCTGGGTCTTCCCACCCTGGGTCCTTTCTTCCCTCTCCACTCCGTTTAGCTGTAAAGCTCAATTAAGTGTGATTAGCTAAGAAGAGTTTCTGCCGAATTACAGGGCGCCCCACCCGTCTTCCTGGTCCTCTTCCCTCAACCCGGAAATTGGATGCGCCGGGACAAAGAGAGTTAAGAGCTTCTTTGTCAGTGGTCTGTCTGCAGGAACAGACAGAAGGAAGGGGGCAGGTTGGGCAACATGACAGGTGGCTGAGGAGCCAGGTGCGGAGTGGGAGAGTTGGCTGGTGGAGCGGCCGGCACGTGAGAGGACAGGCAGGTAGGTGGACACAGGGACAGCAGTGACTGACGGGCTGAACCGTGACAGCCACGTAGAGGATCTGGCAGACAGACCAGGCGAGAAGGAGGTAGGTGACTGCCAATGAGGGAGTGACATGTAGGGGAGCAGGTAGAGAGAGGACAAGAAGATCATTCCCTTGGTGACCTTCAAAGAGAAGCAGAGAGGGCAGAGGTGGGGGACATGGGGAAAAGGGCGACCTCTGATATTCCCCTTTTCCCCCAGACTTTGGAGGTGACCCACCATGGGGGCCAGCATCTTTTTGCTCCTGTGTGTTCTTGGTGAGTTCTCCTGGAGCAGGGAGAGGGCAGGACTGGGGCTGGGTCCCTCCATCCCCCAAGGAGGAGGCCCCTTCTTCCCATCTCAGCTCTGGCTCCCAGCCTTGTGGTGAGGAGGGAGGGGCTTTCTCTGTGCCTCCATTTACCTGCAGCTCTCATGGCACTGCTCACCTCGGCCTCCCCTATCTTTCAATCCCTCTTCCCTTCCATCCCTCTCTGAATCTGTCTTGCCATTTCCCTCCCAACTGTAAGCATCTTTTCCCTGCTCTCTTTGGTATTTCATGGTTTTTTCCTATATGGATTTCGATGGGATCACAGGCACCCACCACCATGTCTGAGTCTCTCTCTCTCTCTCCTGCCTGTTTCTCTGTGTGTGTGTGTCTCTCCATCACACTATCTTCTCTTCCTCTCTCTGACCCTTGCCCCTGTCTGTCCCCAGGGCTCAGCCAGGCAACCACATCGAAGATATACAATGGCACCGAGTGTGGGCCTAACTCACAGCCGTGGCAGGTGGGGCTGTTTGAGGGCACTAGACTGCACTGCGGGGGCGTCCTTATCGACCGCAGGTGGGTCCTCACAGCGGCTCACTGCAGTGGCAGGTAAGCCCCAGGCTGAGCCCCTTCCTAGGGTGGGCGAACGGAGGACTATGGGAAGGCAAGTGCTGGGGGCGGGATCACAAGGGAGGGCAGTGCCCATGGGGAAGAAGCTGGTCCTGCAACAAGAGAGTCTGAGGTTAGACCAGGAGTGGAACTTCCTTAGCAGTGGGCTTGGGGTGGTGCTGGGTGAAGTATGGGAGGCGGAGGGCTGGGGAGGATCCTGGAACCTGCCCGCCTGCCCCTCCTGTTACTGCATGTACCCCCTTCTTTCCTATATGACGACTGCCACTTCCCCAGCCATCCCATGACCCAGTCTGGGCCCTGGGCCCATGTCTGACCCAAACTCTTTTTTTGTTTGTTTGTTTTCTTTTTTGGAGACAGCCCAGGCTGGAGTGCAATGGTGCTATCACAGCTCACTGCAGCCTCTGCCTCCTGGGTTCAGGTGATTCTCCTGCCTCAGCCTCCCAAGTAGCTGGGATTACAGGCACCTGCCACCACGTCCAGCTAATTTTTGTATTTTTTGTAGAAATGGGGTTTTGCCATGTTGGCCAAGCTGGTCTTGAACTCCTGGCCTCAAGAGACCCGCCCACCTTGGTCTCTGAAATTGTTGGGATTACAGGCGTGAGCCACTGTGCCCGGCCAACATGACCCAAACTCTTTGTGCAACCTCAGAGACTATGCCTGGCGCCTATCTGGGCCTCAGTGGACTGATGCTCTGGAATTATTTTTCTTTTCTTTTCTTTTTTGGGGACAGAGTCTTGCTCTGTCTGTGACCGAGGCTGCAGTGCAGTGATGCTATCTTGGCTCACTGAAGTCTCAACCTCCTGAGCTCAAGTGATCCTCACACCTCAGCCTCCCAAGGAGCTGAGACTACAGCCCCGTGCCACCACCCCCAGCTAATTTTTAATTTTTTTGTAGAGACAGGGTTTTGCTATGTTGCCCAGGCTGGTCTCAAACTCCTCAGCTCAAATGTCCTTCCTGCCTTGACCTCCCAAAGTGTTGGGATTACAGGCATGAGCCACTGTACCTGGCCTGGAACTTTTTTGTGAAAGGGGAGCTTAGATGAAAAGAAACAAAGAGACTCAGGGACAGAGAGGGCCAGCAGCAGGATGGAGAGAGGCCATTCATCTCCCACTCATTCATTCAGTCAGCAGCATGGACAGCACATGCTCCATGCCAGGTGGCGGGAGGAAGGCAGTGAACAAGGCCCACTGATGTCCCTGCCTTCGTGAGCTTCACCAGCCAAGAGAATCAGAAATTGAGGCCAGGCACAGTGGCTCATGCCTGTGATCCCAGCACTTTAAGAGGCCTAGACAGGCAGATGACTTGAGGTCAGGAGTTCAAGACCAGCCTGACCCACATTGTCAAACCTCAACTAAAAATACAAAAAGTAGTCGGGTGTGGTGGCAGGCGCCTGTAATCCCAGCTACTCGGGAGGCTGAGGTAGGGGAACTGCTTGAACCCGGGAGGCAGAGGCTGCAGTGAGCCAAGACTGTGCCACTGCACTCCAGACTGGGCAACAGAGCAAGACTCCATCTCAGGAAAAAAAAAAAAAAGAGAGAGAGAGAGAGACAGATGCAGGGCATGGGAGGAGAAACAGAGTGAACACCCAGGACGAAAAGAGGGTGACAGAGGTCAGGGACGAGAGCCTGCAATGGAGACTTGGAGAATGAGAGGCACGGGTGAGAGGACAGACAGTGAGAGGCAGAGCAGCGGGGAGCGGCAGGAGGACCTGGGCGTGTCCATGGGGGGGTGCGAGGTGGAGGCTGCCCGCTTGCCACCCGCTGAGCTGCCGCCACCCGCAGCAGGTACTGGGTGCGCCTGGGGGAGCACAGCCTCAGCAAGCTCGACTGGACCGAACAGATCCGGCGCAGCGGCTTTTCCGTGACCTACCCTGGCTACCAGGGAGCCTCGCGGAACCACGAGCACGACCTCCGACTTCTGCGGCTGGGCCTGCCCGCCCGCATAACCAGCAGTGTTCAACCTCTGCCCCTGCCCAGTGACTGTGCAACCGCCGGCACCAAGTGCCACGTCTCAGGCTGGGGCATCACCAACCACCCGTGGAGTAAGGGGCCTGGGGTCAGGGGTCAGGGGTCAGGGTAGGTACAAGTCTGGGATGCAGGTTGAGAGGTTGAATCATGACACCTCAGAGGAAGGGTGGGTAAAGGGTCAGTGTGTGAGACGGAACATCAGGGTCATGGTTCTGGATCAGAGATCGTGGTTGGATTGGGGTGTTGGGAGTCAAAGGAGTTAAGGGATTGGGTTTGAAGTCAGGGATCAGAGGTCAGAGATACGGTCGGAGGTCAGAGTGTGTCAGGGGTCCTCATATGGGAGCAAAAGACATATTTATATAGAAATAGGATCTGGGCATTGTGGGTCATGGTCTCTGGGGTCAGAGGTCACTGTAGAATTAAGGTCATGGGATCCAGAGGTTGTATAATCTGGTCAGAATCTGAGGATGGAAATTGGAATTCTATCAAAAATCACATATCTGAGATTGGAGATCATAGCATCTGGGCTGTGGGGCCCGAGGCTTGGGGTCATGGAGCCTGGGGTTGAATAAACTGGGATCAGAGGACACTTTGGAGTTGGAAGCAGTGAGGTTTGGAAGATGCAGAGCTGAGGCTGGAGGTTAAGGTGAACACAGGGACATGGGGTCAGGAGACAGAAGATATGAGATCAAGCTGGGATCATAAGGTAATAAGATAGAAGGTCAAAGGTCACAGTATCTGTCATTGAAGAGGGTCACGTCTGGATTTGTTGTCTCTGAGGCTGGAGAGACAAGGAGGGTCTTGAGTTATGCCACTCAAAGTCAAATGTCAAAGGTCAAAGAGACTGTTAATCATCTGGGGTCATGAGTCATATGAAATTAAGTCATAAATGTGTAACTTGGGGGTTTCAGGATTGTAGTACAGGTTGACGGGGGCAGTGGTATTGACTTGGATGGGCCACATCCAGCAGGGAGGGACGTGGCCTCAAAGTGGGGAGCTGTAGAGAACCCTGCAGCACGATGTCCCCTCTCCAGACCCATTCCCAGATCTGCTTCAGTGCCTCAACCTCTCCATCGTCTCCCATGCCACCTGCAGTGACGTGTACCCCGGGAGAATCACAAGCCACATGGTGTGTGCAGGTGGTGTGAAGGGGCAGGACGCCTGCCAGGTGAGCCAGTGCAGGCAGCGTGTATGGTCACCAGGACAGGGAGGGAAGGGGAGAGGCTGGAAGCAGGAGGGGAAGTGATGGAGGATGAATCAGGGAAAGGGGATGCTGGAGAGAGATGGGGTCAAAAAAGAGGAGAGATGCCAGGCGTGGTGGCTCATGCCTGTAATCCCAGCACTTTGCGAGGCTGAGGCAGGTGGATCACTTGAGGTCAGGAATTCAAGACCAGCCTGGCCAACATGGTGAAACCCTAAATCTACTAAAAATGCCAAAATTAGCCAGGCATGTTGGTGCATGCCTGTGGTCTCAGCTACTTGGGAGGCTGAGGCAGAAGAATCGCTTGAACCTGGCAGGCGGAGGTTGCAATGAGCAGAGATCGTCTCTGCACTCCAGCCTGACAACAGAGTCTGTCTCAAAAAAAAAAAAAATGGAGAGGAGGCCCAGGATAAGGGAGGGAGGGACAGGGAATAGGAGGGAAGATCAGGGAATGGAAGAAGGGGAGGACCAAGGAGAGAAGAGGGAGGAGGGGAACAGAGAAGGAAAGAAGGGGCAGGAGGCACAGAGAGAGACAGCGAAAGAGAGCGAGGACTGGGGGACCAGACAGGGAACCAGCTGTTTCTGGGGCTCCAAGTCTTTCCCATACCATCCTCCAGTTGGTGCTGTCCCAGACTGAGAGAGACTCAAAGATGGTGCTCTCTCTCCTCATTGGCCAGGGCCCCAGCCATTGTCCTTGAGAGAACTCTGTGGTCTTTGTGGAGTCCTGCCCACCTTCCCTGGGATTGGCCACTGGTGATGGTGCTCTCTCCTCTCATTGGTCAGAACCCCAGCCATTGTCCACATTGAGAGAACCTCTACCATTTATGGAGTCCCACCCTCCTCCCCTGGGATTGGTCATTGGTGATCGTCCTCTCTCTCCTCATTGGTCAGGGTCCCAGCCATTGTCCTCGAGAAAATGCTCTACTCTTTATGGAGTCCTGACATCCTCCCCTGGGACTGGTCATTGGTGAAGTGCTCTCTCTTCTCATTGGTCAGGGTCCCAGTCATTGTCCTTGGGAGAACCTCTGTTCTTTATGGAGTTCCACCCCTCTTGCCTGGGATTGACCCCTAGAGACAGTGGCTCTTCTCTATTGGTTAGCCATTGCCATCGTCCTCTGGGAAAGTGATTGTACTCTTTTGTCTGATGACCAGGCTTGGAGCCCTCCCCAAGGCCCAGGACTGGGTTGGAGGGTTGGGGAGGAAAACAGGAATAAGATGTCTCCCTTGTTCAGACAGTATTTCTCCTCTTCCCTTCCAGGGGGACTCTGGGGGCCCCCTAGTGTGTGGCGGAGTCCTTCAAGGTCTGGTGTCCTGGGGGTCTGTGGGGCCTTGTGGACAAGATGGCATCCCTGGAGTCTACACCTATGTGTGCAAGTATGTGGACTGGATCCGGATGATCATGAGGAACAACTGACCTGTATCCCCCACCTCCACCCCTTAGCTTGGGTGCCACTCCGACCCTCAGAGCACCAATACCTCCTCCATCACTTCCCCTAGCTCCACTCTTGTTGGCCTGGGGAACTTCCTGGAACTTTAACTCCTACCAGCCCTTCTAAGACCCATGAGTGGGGTGAGAGAAGTGTGCAACGGTCTGGAATAAATACAAATGAAGGAGAGGCCGTGTCTGTCCATTTGATGTCCCATGCTAGCTGGGACTGGAAGAAGGACTCAAAGGTTTCCTTATCTCATAGGTGTAGAAACAGAGCTCAAATAAGGCCAGGCACAGTGGCTCACACCTGTAATCCCAGCACTTTGGGAGACCCAGGCAGGTGGATCACTTGAGGTCAGGAGTTCAAGACTAGCCTGGCCAATATGGTGAAACCCCATCTCTACAAAAATAAAATAAAAATAAAAATAAAAAATTAGCTGGGCATGGTGGCACACGCCTGTAATCCCAGCACTTTGGGAGGCCGAGGTGGGTGGATCACCCGAGATCAGGAGTTTGAGACCAGCCTGATCAACATGGTGAAACCCCATCTCTACTAAAAATACAAAAATTAGCCAGGCATGGTGGCACATTCCTGTAATCCCAGCTACTCAGGAGGCTGAGACAGGAGAATCGCTTGAACCAGGGAGGCAGAGGCTGCAGTGAGCCGAGATCACACCATCATTCTCCAGCCTGGGTGACAGAGTGAGACTTCATCTCAAAAAAAAAAAAAAAAAAAAAAAGAAAGAAAGAAAAGAAAAAAGAAAAAGAGCACAAATAGGATGAGGGTCTTTCCTGAGTAGTCACTTAGAAATGGAGTAGAAAAAGTTACTTATAATAATATAAGCTGGGTGGGGTGGCTCACACCTGTAATCCCAGCTCTTTGGGAGGCCAAGGGGCTGAGGTGGGAGGATTGTTTGAGCTCAGGAGTTCAAGATCAGCCTGGGCAACACGGTGAAACCTGTCACTATAAAAATACAAAAAATTAGCTGGGTGTGGTGGCATGTGCCTGTAGTTCCAACTACTTGTGAGGCTGAGGTGGGAAGATCACCCAAGCCAGGGAGGTAGAGGCTGCAAAAAGCTGAGATCACCCACTGCACTCCAGCTTGGGCAATAAAGTGAAACCCCATCCCAAAACAAAAACCCAATAATATAAATAAGAGCCATGTTTTTTTCATCCGGCATGACAGAAACAGTGCTCAGAGCTCATAAGCTTTTCAATGGTCCACAAACAACCCAAGACAAAGAAAAAAGAAAGTCGTTAGCTCCAAAATACCAGATGAATGCTACCAAATCAACATTCATGACCATTTAATTCAATGTCCATAAAACGTAAGGTTCTTTCCACTAGCCAAAGGCGGTTTACTTTCTTGTAATCAAGTATACATTGTATCTTTAATGTGGGATGTGGCTTTGTTCTAATACCCATGCGATGATGAAGGGTGGGGTGCAGCCTTGAAAAGCAAGAGAGCTCAGCCTACATCTTAAAATTCTCCTGCCCACCCCTTGGACTCTGTCTCCACGGGGACTCAGGAGGTGAGGAGAGAACATCTTCCCAAATGCACTGAAGGGGACCTGGAGGAGGAGGGAGGGAGGGAGGGACGGGTGATCCTAACAGCAGAGGTGCGTTTGCTGAGCCCCCCCTGCAGTCTGCTCTTTCCAAACGGGCCCTCCTGGAGGCCTGATCCCAACCTCCCCTGCAATCTTGCACAGGTCTGTCACCCCCATCTCTCAGATGAAGAAACTGAGCCTCGCAGGGGTGGAGTCCCTTGTCCCCACGTCATAAGGGTAGTCATTGTGGTAGGAAGGGGAAGCACCTAGGTTTGAGGCCAGGGCTGGCTGCTGTCAGAATCTAGGCCCTCCCCTGCCTTGCTCCACATCTGGTTAGGGGAGAGAGGGGAGGAAAGCCAAGGGAAGGGACCTGGGTGAAAACAGACGAGCTGGGAGAAGCAGGAGTCCGCGCTCGGGTTTTGCAGATGCAGAGGTTGAGGTGGCTGCGGGACGGGAAGTCATCAGGCAGAGGTCTCACAGCAGCCAGTAAGTGACAGTCGGACTCGGGCTGCCTGGGAGGCAGGGAGAAGGGGGCAGGGGAAGGGTCAGCCGAGAAGCGAGGCCCCAGAGGAGCCCTGGGGTGGGGTGCAGCCGAGGACTTGGTTCCTTTTTCTCAACTCGGCTTCCACAGGCCCTGACCTGCCTCCCCCACCCTCCTCGGTCCTGCCCCTGTGCCTGGCAGCAGCCCCACCTCTGTGACACCCCAGCACCCCCCTCCACTTGCAAAGGAGAAGGGAGTGGCCTAGGGGAGGCCAGGGGCCCCCCTGGGCTGGGGCTGTGGAGAGGGAGTGGCTGGGACAGAAGGAAAGAGAGAGACAGAGATTAGATGGAAGGAGAGAGGTTTCGAGACATTGCAAGACAGAGGTGCAGTCAGAGAGACTGACTGAGAGACACAGAGATAGAAGGAATTAGAGAAACGGCCAGCCAGAGCCAGATGGAGAGAGAAGTGTAGGGGTGAAGACAGGGACAAGGACGGAGAAAGACAGACAGACACGTAGAGACAGAAAGAGAAAAACCACACACGCACACAAAGAATTACCAAATGACAGGGAAGGACCCATGGGGCGAGACGCAGATTCAGAGACTCAGGGCAGGGAAAGGAAGGCTGCAGACAGACAGACAGACAGAGGGACGCCGAGACGCAGGGAGAAGAGGGGCTCGGAGAGGTGGCACGGGCAGGCAGGCAGGCAGTGCCTCGGAGGCCGTAGGGGAGGGCCCCCACACACACCCCGCCCCGGGGCATTAAGGCAGGGCTTGGAGGCCAGTCATCCTGGGCCCGCCCGGGGCCACCCCCCGCCTGCCCGCCTGCCTGGTGCCTGGCACCTGGCACCTGGCACTCCAACCCAACCTACCTGCTGCAGCCGCCGCCACCACCGCCACCGCCGGGCCCCCAGAGCCCCAGCCCCAGATCCCGTGAGTCCAGGAGGAAAGGGAAGCCCCTCACTCCAGGTGTCAGCCCTCCCCAAGGACACCTGTCTGCCTCCGGCACCCATTTCTCCCTCTGCTCTGTCCTTCTCTGCTTGGGTGGGGGTTCCTAGCCTCTCTCTGCGCCTCTCACCTTCGATGGCTGGCCCCAGCCTCGGTTACCTCTGATCTCCATGGCTTCAGCTGCTGAGCTGGCCCTCTGCTCCCACCCCCGCTGGACAGGGCAGCTGAGGGCACTGGCCCTCCCCTCGACCAGCCCCGCCCAGCTCTACTTGGCTGACCTTCAAAGGGGCAGGGGTTCAGCAAGTTGGGTGAAGGGAGGCCCAGAAACTGGGGCTGAGCCCCCCACTCGCCCGGCCCCCCCACCACCAGCAGATCTCAAATGCTCCATATCACCCTGCCGCGAAGACAATGAAAAAGGGGTGGCTACGGAACGGGGCCTGGTTCCCCTTGTCCTTCCACCCCAAGCTGTTGGGGCCTGGCCAGCTCTCAAGGCAAGAAGGGAAACATCCTCTGAAATGCGCCAAGGAGGTCCCATGGCTAACTTGAATGGGGCCAGCCCGTGGCTAGCCAGGTCAAAGACCCTCCCAACAATCTCCACGTGGTCCTTGGTATCCCGGCAACTTCGAGCTGCGACCAGGCTACCTCCAAGGCCACCCTCGACACCTGAGATATATTTTAAGTGTTTGGATGTCTGAGTGCTGTGAGAAACAGGGAGTTTCCCCAACCTTGTTTCTCCCAAGTGGGGCGCAGGAGCAGGTGTGGGAGGAAGGAGCAGGCAGGAGCCGGCCCCCAACTTCCCCATCAAGTGATGTGGCCATGTTCCTCCTTGTTCCCAGAGGAACCTGGGGCCCGCCCCTCCCCCCTCCAGGCCATGAGGATTCTGCAGTTAATCATGCTTGCTCTGGTGACAGGTACGGCAGGGAATGGGGCAGGGCAGGAGCCTCTCTCTCGAGTCTCTGGGATCCCCTAACCCTCTGTGTCTAGACCGTGACAGGCCGATTCCAAATCATAGAACAAGCCACACGACCTCTGAACTGGGAGCAGCTTCCATGAGGGCCTGCATGACCTTTCAGACAATCCCTTTAGAGGCCAAAAGAGGAGAGGCCAAGGGGATCCTAGGGGGTCCCAGGGGAGGGCCGGGGAAGCTGGATTCGGGGGGAGTGTCACTCAAAGCGAACAGGACAGGGACTCCCGACCAACCAGTATGGAGGTTTGTTTTTGTTGTTTTCCAGAGACAAGGTCTCACTCTGTTGTCCAGGCTGCAGTGCAGTGGTGCCATCACGGGCTTAAGGAATCCTTAAGCCGTTTCAGCCTCCCCGGTAGCTGGGACCACAGGTGCCTGCCACCAAGCTAGGCTAATTGTTTAATTTTTTCTAGAGATGGGGATCTCACTATGTTTGCCCAGGCTGGTCTTGAACTCCTGGGCTCAAGCAATCCTCCCACCTTAGCCTCCCAAAGTGCTGGGTTTACCGGCATGAGCCACTGCGCCTGACCCTATGGAAGTATTTTCATCCTTTTAACACCCCACCCCAGCATCCAGCGTGCAAACCTTAGGGACACCAGGCGAGGGCCCAGACCACCTACCCTCTTTCTCTCCTCCCCACCCCCCTTTCTGGGAATCCTCCTGGTCTGCCACCTCTCCTTCCTGAGCCCCTCCTTTTGCTCTCACCCCCTCCAGGGCTCGTAGGGGGAGACACCAGGATCATCAAGGGGGTTGAGTGCAAGCCTCACTCCCAGCCCTGGCAGGCAGCCCTGTTTGAGAAGACGCGGCTGCTCTGTGGGGCAACCCTCATCGCCCCCAGATGGCTCCTGACAGCAGCCCACTGCCGCAAGCCGTGGGTGCGGGGGCTGGGGCGGGGCCGGGAGGGGGCTGGGAATGCAGAGATGGATGGAGAGGAGCTGGGGAGAGGGGTGCGGGAAGGGGATCAGAGACCGGACGGGCACTGTCAGCAAGGTCGATGGGCTCGAGCTGGGATTGAAGGTGGGGGGATGAATGGGGTTGGGGTGGGTCTATGACTGGGAGACATGGAAGAGATTGGAAGTAGAACGATGTTTCTTCACCCTCAAAGGTGTCACTCACCTCTCCCGCCCACGTCTCCCCCCACCTCGTGTCTTTTCCCACCTCTCCTCCTCCAACCACGGTCTCTCCCACCTCAGCCGCTACATAGTCCACCTGGGGGAGCACAACCTCCAGCGGCGGGACGGCTGTGAGCAGACCCGGACAGCCACCGAGTCCTTCCCCCACCCCGGCTTCAACAACAGCCTCCCCAACAAAGACCACCGCAATGACATCATGCTGGTGAAGATGGCATCGCCAGCCTTCATCACCTGGGCTGTGCAACCCCTCACACTCTCCTCACGCTGTGTCACCGCTGGCACCAGCTGCCTCATTTCCGGCTGGGGCAGCACATCCAGCCCCCAGTGTAGGAGCTCCAGAGGCGGAACCCGGCCGGGGGTGGTGGGGAAGGGGTGGTCTTGATTGTGGAAGGGGTCAGGGGACCAGAGATGTGGTTCAAAGTGGTGATGGTGGGATAAGTTGAGGGGATGCATGGAAAACGTCAGGACGGGGGAGGGTGGAGACAAAAGTTGGGGCCTTGGAGTCAGACGGATGGGATGTGCAGTGATACATCCACAACCTCCCGGTTGTAGGAACTTAGGCAAGCGACTTCACCTCTCTGACTCTTGATTTTCTCCTCTATAAAATTAGAATAATTATACCCACCTGCCAGGATTGGATTAGCGATAATGTATATCAAGCAGCTGGCATTAATCATGTATTGGATAGCAGGCCGGGCTCGGTGGCTCATGCCTGTAATCTCAGCACTTTGGGAGGCTGACGGGGGTGGATCCCCTGAGGTCGGGAGTTTGAGACCAGCCTGCCCAACATGGGGAAACTCCGTCTCTGCTAAAAATACAAAAATTAGCCAGACGTGGTGTTGCGCACCTGTAATCCCAGCTACTCGGGAGGCTGAGGCAGGAGCATCGCTTAAACCTGGGAGGCGGAGGTTAATGAGTGGAGATCATGCCACTGCACTCCAGCCTGGGCAACAGAGTGAGGCTCCGTCTGGATAGCACTGCTGTTGCTATTGTTACAAGCAGAGGGGTGAGTTGGCTGCGTCTAAGGACAGGGATTCTCTCAGGGCCTGGGTCACAGCAAGCGCTGCATTAGGGGAGGTGGCAGGGGTCCTCACGCTGTCATCCCGCAGCCCCTCACGCTGTTTCCACAGTGCGCCTGCCTCACAGCTTGCGATGTGCCAACATCACCATCATTGAGCACCACGAGTGTGAGCACGCCTACCCCAACAACATCACAGACACCATGGTGTGTGCCAGCGTCCAGGAAGGGGGCAAGGACTCCTGCCAGGTCAGAGGGCAGGGCCTGGGTCTCCAGCCACGTCCCCACCTTCAATTACCTCTTCACCGACATGCGCAATCTCATCCGCGACCTCGACCCACCTCCCCCTGCAACTCCCAATCCCTGTCTCTCCCCGTTCCCACTTCTGGCCTCAGCACGAACTTCAGCTCCATCCCTGTTTCCACTCCATTTCCAACTCCAGCCATCCCCAAATTCGTTTTTGAGCCTAACCCCATCGTTTATCCCACCCATAATCCCAGCCTTACCCCTCAACCTATCACCAATCCCGGGTCTCCCCATCCTCAGTCTCAACCCCACCCCCAGCACCGTCCCCACCTCCTCCCTGGCTAACACCACACCCAACGCTTTCTCTGACCGATGTTCTTTCTCCCCACTCCCAGGGTGACTCCGGGGGCCCTCTGGTCTGTAACCACTCTCTTCAAGGCATTATCTCCTGGGGCCAGGATCCCTGTGCGATCACTCGAAAGCCTGGTGTCTACACCAAAGTCTGCAAATATGTGGACTGGATCCAGGAGACAATGAACAACAATTAGATTGGACCCACGCACCATGGCCCAGCATCTTCCATTTCTACTTGGTGATTGCTTCCTGTTTACTCTGCTAATAAGAAACCCTAAGCCAAGACCCTCTGTGAACACTCTCTGGGCCTCCTGTACTACAGGAGATGCTGTCACTTAATAATCAGCCTGGGGTTTGAAATCAGTGAGACCTGGATTCAAATTCTGCCATGAACTATTGTGACTCTGGGAGTGATAACAGCTGGTTTGTTGGCTATTGTGTCCCCAGTCCCAAAGACAGCTCCTGGCATAAATCAAGGTTTCAATAAACATTCCTAAATGAGTGAATCTACTGAATGCTTACTATGTGCTAGACCCCGATCCAAGGACTTTTATTTTTAGATAGTCTCGCTCTGTCGCCCAGGCTGGAATGCAGTGGCACTATCTCACTTCAACCTCCACCTCCTGGGTTCAAGCGATGTTCCTGCCTCAGCCTCCTGAGTAGCTGGGATTACAGTTGCCCGCCACCACACCTGGTTAATTTTTGTATTTTTTAGTAGAGACAGGGCTTCATCATGTTGGCCAGGCTGGTCTCAAACTCCTGACCTCAGGTGATCTGCCTGCCTCGGCCTCCCGAAGTGCTGGGATTACCGGTGTGAGCCACTGTGACTGACTGGCTTTTATGTATTAATTTAATTAAATTAATTAATCTATTTATGAGATAGGCTTGCTCCGTTGCCCAGGCTGGAGTGCAGTAACACAATCATAGCTCACAGCAACCTCAATTTCTGGGGCTCAAGTGATCGTTTTGCTTCAGACTAGCTGGGACTACAGGCACATGCCACAAAGCCCAGCTAAATTTTGTATTTTTTGTTGAGATGGAGTCTCACTATGTTGCCCAGGCTAATCTCAAACCCCTGGGCTCAAGCAATCTGTCCTTAGCCTCCAAAAGTGCTGGAATTACAGGCCTGAGCCACTGTGCCTGACCTCCAAGCGCTTTTAAATGTATCAACTAATTTCATCCTCATAAAACCCTATGAGGTCAGCACTGTTATCCTACCTATTTTATAGATGAAAAAACTGAGACACAGAAAAACGGTCAGTTACTCACAGTCACGTGGCTAGGAGAGCAGGGGTCTGACGCAAGGTGGTCTCTTAACTACCAAGTGAGATGCCGTGAGTAAGGCTGCTTGTCCTCTTATCTGTAAAACTGCGTATGCAAAAGTGTGATGACACAGTAAGTAACGAAGTCAGTTAGCCTGCACATTCTAAGACCTAACAAAAGCAGCTCATCATTTTTTTCCAACTTCCTTAACAGATAATTAGGTGGTGGAGACCTCTGCTGGCCAATATGGTAGGTAGCTACTAACCACACGTGGCTCTTACAATTAAAATTACATAAAGCCAGCCAGGTGTGGTGGCTCACGCCTGTAATCGCAGCACTTTGGGAGGCTGAGGCGGGCAGATCACAAGGTCAGGAGTTTGAGACCAGCTTTGCCAACATAATGAAACCCCCTCTCTACTAAAAATACAAAAAATTAACTGGACGTGGTGGTGGGCACCTGTAATCCCAGCTACTTGGGAGGCTGAGGCAGGAGACTCACTTGAACCTGGGACGTGGAGGCTGCAGTGAGTCAAGATCACACCACTGCACTCCAGCCTGGGCAACAGGGCGGGACTCCATCAAAAAAATACATATATATGTAAAGCCAGAAATGTAACTCCTCCGTCTTGTGACATATCCAAGACTGGATAGCCACGTGTGACTGGCGGTGGCAGGATTAGCTAGCGCATATAAAACAACACCTCAGAAAGCTCAGATGGCCACCCATGTGTCACACAACCTTTGGTGAGGATGTCCAACAGAAAAACCAGAAACCAGGACCTCTCTCTCTTTTTTTTTTTTTTTTTTTTTTTGTGAGACAGAGTCTTGCTCTTTCACCGAGGCTGGAGTGCCGTGGTATGATCTCAGCTCACTGCAACTTCTGCCTCCCAGGTTCAAGCAATTTTCTTGCCTCAGCCTCCCTAGTAGCTGCAATTATAGGCCTGTGCCACCATGCCTGAGTAATTGTTGTATTTTTAGTAGAGACAGGGTTTCACTATGTTGGCCAGGCTGGTCTCGAACTCCTGACCTCATGCTTCCCAAAGTGCTGGGATTACAGGCATGAGCCACAGCACCCAGCGAATTCAGGATCTCCTGGCACGGTCTCTCACCTTGAAGGAGAGGGGCTGGCATGAGGAACGGGAGCCCAGAGTGGAACCAGGGCCTTCTGGTTGTTAAGCGGACTTGCTGTGTGACCTTCTGTGAGTCACTGCCCTCTCTGAACCTCCCATTCCTCACCTGAGATGAGGGAGTCGGCTGAGGTGATGCTGATGCCCTCGAAGCTTTGACCTCCTGTGATTCAGGGCCCAACGTGTCACCTGGTGGCATGCAGATGGCAGGGAGGGTGTGAGGTGGCCACACATGGGCATGAGGCAGAGCCACAGCCCTAACACACACACAGGCTAGTCACTGGGACACACAGAGCTTGCTCACGGCCACAGAGCAGGCATGGGTTTCCCTCTTTCCTTGTCTCCGTGTGTCTTAGCCTCCGTGCCTCTCTCTTTCTCTGGCTCTTTTAGCCTTGGTTTGTCACAATCTCCCTTTCCAAGCCAGTCTCTGTCCCTCCTACTCCATCTGCTTTATCTCTGGGCCTCCCTCCTTCCTCTTCCGCAGTCTGGCTTCTGACTTTGTCACCCTAGGTATGCACTCCCCGTTGGTTTCCTCTTTCTCAGTCGCCTCTCATCCCGCCACCCCCAGCCCCCCTGGGGACATGGAATCCTCTCCCCGCACCGGGAAGCCTTCTTGGAACGGGGACTTGGGGAATCCCCACGGAAGCCAGCTCCAAAAGGGATGAAAAGGGGGTGTTTCAGGCACTGGGAGAAGCCTGTATTCCAGGGCGCCTCCCAGAGCAGGAATCTGGGACCCAGGAGTGTCAGCCTCACCCACGGTATAATTAGACAGAGGGAAAGGGAGGGAGGGAGCCTCGAGGATGGGTGGGGGAGGGTGGAGAAGCTTCCGGACTCCTCCGGGTTAAAAGGGAAGGTCCGGCCAGGGGTCCCTGGACAGAGGATATCAGCGGTGGACCACAGGCAGGGCAGAGGCACGCCTGGGTTCCCTCCCTCCTATCGGCGACTCTCAGGTGAAGCGGGCTGCACCCCACCCGGGTGGGGGTGAATTGCAAGAGGATGGGTGGGGACCCCCAGGCCGCGGGCAGGAGCCCACTTGGAGCCTCGGTTTCTCTATCTGCGGGATGCAGAAGTCCCCCCGCTGTGAGGTTGACGAAGAGGCTTCCACTGGCTCCAAGCCTCCGATCCCCACCCCACACGTGAAGGAGGAGGAAACCCCAGGCGCGGCGTGGCTGCAGCCGGGGAAGCCGGGGCAGCCGGGGCGCGGAGAGGGCTTCCCTCCGGCACAGGGAGGCCGGGAAGGGGCAGCGGGGGGGGGGGCATCATTAAGGTAATTGCGCTCATTACGGCCGTTCCAGTCCGAGAATCTCCCGTCTGCCCGCCCCTGCAGGTCAAAAGGGTGCTCGCGGGCTGGGGTGGCTCAGGCTGGGCGCATGGGCACAGTGAGGTGGGGGGTCTCTAACGGAGTATCTATTTTAACCTAACCCCCAACACACACGCCCCAGCAGATCTTGGCCATGAGACCCCCGCAGCTCCACCTCTCCGCCGCCTCTGGCGCCCGGGCGCTGGCGAAGCTGCTGCCGCTGCTGATGACGCAATTCTGGGGTGAGGCGGGGGCCAGGGGGCGGCGAGAGGAGAGTGCGCTCCGGTCACCAAGCCCCGCGCACCTCTCCTGCCCCGGGATCCCAGCACCCACTCAGCACTCCGGGGCAGGGCCCGCCCCCAAGTCAGCTGGCCCTTCTTCTGGCTCAGCCCCTGGGTGTCCTACCCCACTCAATCCCCGTCCGATTTCTGCCAGCCGGATCCGCTTTTTCCGTGGACTCCTCGCCGCGTTCTTTCTCCTCCTCTTTCGCAGCCCCATCCCGGCCCCTCCCTTTTACACCATCCTATTTTATCCTAAGTCTTGCCTTAGCGCTTTTTGCCCTCTCCCTCGCTTTCTCTCTTTCTTCTTTTTTTCTTTCCTTTCTTTCTTTCTTCCTTTTTCTTTCTCTTTCTTTTTTCTTCCTTCCTTCCTACTCCCTTTCTTTCCTTCTTTCTTTTCTATTTTTCTTTTTTCTTTCCTTTTTTTTTTTTTTTTGGAGAGAGGGTCGTGCTCTGTCGCCAAGGCTGGAGTAGAGTGGCCCAATCAGAGCTCACTGCAGCCTCGACCTTCTGGGCTCAAGCTATCCTCAGCCTCCGAAGTTGCTGGGACCACAGGCATGCACCGCCACACCCGGCTTTTTTTTTTTTTTTTTTGAGACAGGGTCTACTCTGTCGCCCAGGCTGGAGTACAGTGGCCCAATCTCAGCTTACTGCAACTTCCATGTCCTGGGCTCAAGCGATCCTCCCACCTCAGCCTATCAGGTAGCTGTGACTACAGGCGCACGCCTTCGCGAGCGGCTAGTGTGTGTTTGTAGACACTGGGTTTGCTATGTTGCCCAGGCTGGTCTTGAACTCCCGGGCTAAAGCAGTCCAACCGCCGCGGCTTCTCAAAAGTACTGAGATTACAGGCGTAAACCACTGCGCCCCACCCTTATCCCCGATGTTCAATCCCGTTTTGTTATTCCCACCCCTTCTCCTCCGCACCCCGCGTTCTACCCCCCCTCCCTTACCTCCCCTCCGCATTCCATCCCCGCCCCTCTATGGACGGGCTGCGTTCTAGCCAGCTCCCCTGGCGCGCTGCGTTCAGCCCCTGCCCTCCAAACCCACCCTATTCTGTCTCATTACTCCACGCCACCCTTTCCCAGCTTCCTTCCACTTTCACGCGCTTCTCCCGTTCCCGTCGGTGCACGCGAAAGCCCCAACTGTTCCCTACCACCCTCCCGTTCTGGCTGCGCGCCTCGTCCAGTACACAGTCCAGTCCCACAGCCCAGCTCCGATCCCAGCTCCAGCCCCTGCCCTCCATGCTCTGATCTCATCTTCTTTCTCCAGCCGCGGAGGCGGCGCTGCTCCCCCAAAACGACACACGCTTGGACCCCGAAGCCTACGGCACCCCTTGCGCGCGCGGCTCGCAGCCCTGGCAGGTCTCGCTCTTCAACGGCCTCTCATTCCACTGCGCGGGTGTCCTGGTGGACCAGAGTTGGGTGCTTACGGCCGCGCACTGCGGGAACAAGTAGGAGGAGATCCCTGAGGACGCCACGGGGGGCTGTGGAGGCGGCCTCCGGGGAGGAGCGGGCAGGGCCGGGGCGCTCGGAACTCCCACGGCTGGAGGCGCGGTCCCTCGTGTCCTTCCTGCAGAAGGGGACACGGGGTTTGCGCTGTGGCCGCCAGGGGGCGGTGTGGTCCTTCTCAGCGTTTCTGGGCCGGTCACTCCTGTCCCGCTGATCCTCCTTGAGCTCTAGGAGTAGGTGGTGGCTTCCGACAGATAGAATTCAGGGTCCAGTGTGGTCAGGAATTTAGAACTAAAGGAAAAGGTTCACTTCGTGAGTCCTCGTTGAAGGAGGAAGAGTTGGGTATTATCACAGAGAAAATGTGGAGGGCCGGGCGCAGTGACTTACTCCTGTAATCCCAGCACTTTGTGAGGCCGAGGCAGGTGGATCCCCTGAGGTCAGGAGTTCAAGACCAGGCTGGCCAACATGGCGAAACCCCGTCTCAACTAAAAATACAAAAAACTTAGCTGGGCGTGGTGGCGGGCGCCTGTAATCCCAGCTACTTCGAGAGGCTGAGGCAGGAGAATTGCTTGAACCAGGGAGGCAAAGGTTGCAGTGAGCCGAGATTGCGTCGTTGCACTTCAGACTGTGTGATGAGTGAAACTTTGTCTGAAAAAAAGAAAACGGAAAGGAACGGAAAAGAAAAGGAAAAATGTAGAGTAGAATTACCTAGGAGTCCAGGCCCCCAACCCTTCTCAAAATCCTGCAGATCCTCGGAGCTCAAACACGTGATTCCTCCTGCCCATGTCCAGGAGCCCAAGTCCGAAGTCCCCTTCTCCCCCAAGCCCCTCCTCCCTCATACCCCTCCTATCTCTGGGTCCTACCCCAACCCTCACCCCACTGCCCATGCCCGCTTTCTCAGTCCCTATGAAGCGTTTGCCTTCACATGGCTCTTCCTTCCCCCAGGCCACTGTGGGCTCGAGTCGGGGATGACCACCTGCTGCTTCTTCAGGGCGAGCAGCTCCGCCGGACGACTCGCTCCGTTGTCCATCCCAAGTACCGCCAGGGCTCAGGCCCCATCCTGCCAAGGCGATCAGATGAGCATGACCTCATGTTGCTGAAGCTGGCCAGGCCCGTAGTACCAGGACCCCGAGTCCGGGCCCTGCAGCTTCCCTACCACTGTGCCCAGCCTGGAGACCAGTGCCAGGTCGCTGGTTGGGCCACCACAGCTGCCCGGAGAGGCAAGCGCTGGGGCCCTGAGGCCAGAATCTCAGGAGGAGGGGGCTGGGGGTCTGAACTCCTGGGTCTCAGGAAGGACGGGGTGGGGCCTGGACTCCTGGGTCTCATGGAGGAGGGGATGAGGGCCTGGATGCCTGGGTCTGTGAGTCTGAGGGAGGAGGGGCTGGGGGCCTGAACCCTTGGGTCTGAGGGAGGAGGGGCTGGGGACCTGGACTCCTGGGCCTAAGTGGGGAGAGGCTGTGGCCTGGATTTTGAGTCTTAAGGAGGAGGGGCTGGGGGCTGGGATAGAAACAGTCTTGTATCTGGACTCCTGATTCCCCAAGGATTGGGGGCTGGACCCAGGGATGACTGGCATATTCTCTCTTTAGTGAAGTACAACAAGGGCTTGAGCTGCTCCAGAGTCACTATCCTGAGCCCTAGACAGTGTGAGGTCTTCTACCCTGGCGTGGTCACCAACAACATGATATGTGCAGGACTGGACCAGGGCCAGGACCCTTGCCAGGTAGGGTCTGAACAGGGAGCAGCTCTGACTCCTGGCAGGGAGGATGGGGAGGTTATGGGAAAACAGCAGACCCTGTCCCCGCTCCCCAACTCCATTCCCACAACCCATCCTTGGCCCCAACTCTTCTCCAGTCCTACCCCTTCCTCATCCCGATCCTCAATCCCATTTCCATCCTCTAGCCATTCCTAACCCTGCCCCATTCTCATCTCCAAGCCCATCTCCATCTCCTCACCTTCCGTGAGCTACAAACCCAACCAGTCTCATCACGTCTCCATTCCCACCCCCAGCCCAGCCTCCATAATCCGAAGTCCCCCTCCGTTCCTCCCGCCAGCCTCATACATACCTAATTCCAACCCCACCCCAACCTCAACTTTATCCAAACCAGCCCCTTCCTTCCCCACCACTGCCCCAGATCCCAAAGTGGCAGCTCTCACGGTGGTGTATTTATTTGATCTCTCCTTTCTGCCACACCCAGAGTGACTCGGGAGGACCCCTGGTCTGTGATGAGATCCTCCAAGGCATCCTCTCGTGGGGTGTTTACCCCTGCGGCTCTGCCCAGCATCCAGCTGTCTACACCCAGATCTGCAAATACACGCCTTGGATCAATAAAGTCATACGCTCCAACTGATCCTGATGCCAGACTCCATCGTCCATCCTCTTCCTCCCCAGTCGGCTGAACTCTCCCCCTGCCTGCACTGCTCAAACCTCCACCGCCGTCCACACCTCTTAACATCTCTCCTCTCACTTGATTCCCCCCGCCCACCCCCGTTCTCTGCCTGCACTGAAGTTGAAGGGCAGAAAAAAGGAGCAAAGATTTATTCCAGAGAAGCAGGGAAGCTGGTCATGGCCCAGTCTCCGAGAGCAGTTACTGCGGTTGCCCAACCTGGCTTCTTCTGCCTCTCCCTGCTGTGTGACCTTGGGCAAGTCAAGTGTCCTCTCTGAGCCTCGGTTTCCTCATCTGCAAAATGGGTACAATGATGTGCCTACTTCTTAGACGTGTTGTGAGGAGACTATGATGTAACGTGTATGTAAATCTTCACAGTGATTATCATGTGAGGCTTAACACAGTGGGTGGTGAGCTCTGACTAAAGGTTACCTGTTGTCACGATCTGACCACATCCCTGTGAGAGCGTGTGTGACTCTTTGTCCAGGGAATAAGTGCACAGGGGTAGCCCCCAATCCCAACCCTCCAACCCCATCCTTTAGGGCTGATGGAAGAAAAATTTTCCCCACCCTAGTCCCAAGTCCCAGAAACCACTTTTTAATCACTTCCTTCTCATCTCCCACTGTTTCCTACTTCTGGCTCCACCCACCTCCAGTTCCTCCTGTCTTGGCAGGAGCTAGGCTGGCTCTGAGTCATACAGTACCTCCTCTGCCTTCATGGGGCCGCTGGAACTCAAGGGACCTCACCTTGCTTCCATCCCAGCCTCTAAGCCCAGAGGGCCGAGGGGGTGGTGAAGATTGGGGAACTCTTGACCCCTCAATTGCTAAGTTTGTGCCAAGAAACCTCCCTCTGACATTTAGGGGAAAACCTTTGGTTTGTCTGCTATTAATTGGCTGTGAGATTTTTGTCCTGAAAACTTGTGGGGAGGAATTGTCTCTCCCCGAAACTGGGGGAAGGGAGGGGGGTTTATTCACAGAATCCAGGTAAAACTAATGGAAGTTTGAGTGTCGGCCAGGCGCAGTGCTCATGCCTGCAATCCGAGCACTTTGGGAGGCCGAGGCAGCCAGATTACCTGAGATCAGGAGTTCGAGACCAGCCTGTCAAAAAGAGCAAAACTCTGTCTCTACTAAAAATACAAAAATTAGCTGGGCATGGTGGTGCTTGCCTATAATCCCAGCTACTCGGGAGGCTGAGGCAGGAGAATCACTTGAACCCAGGGGGCAGAGGTTGCAGTGACCCGAGATCATGTCACCGCACTCTAGCCTGAACGAAAGAGCAAAATTTCGTCTCAAAAAAAAAAAAAAGTTTGAGTGTCTTAGCTTATCCTGAACTTTGAAGCAGTAATATAAGCTAGCTGAATATAGGCATAACACAAATTTCCCACTAAGCACTGTTTTTTTTGGTTTGTCCTTTCAGTCATCAATTTATGGAGCATCTATTACATGCCAGGCCCAGCGCTGGGTGCTGGGGACATATGTAGGGGTGATCACAAGGTCCCTGCCCCTGCAAAGCTTACAGGAGGTTGGTGTACCAGGCTGGTGTACACAGCTCCCTTCTGTGGCCTCTTTCCCCTTCTGCCCCTATTAGCACACCCAGGAAATGTCAGTCAGGCATATCAGCTGGGTTTGTCATCCAAGGATCAGAAGTGAGGTCAGTGGAAACTTGAAAACTTAATTCATTTTTAAAGGCAACTCATCCATCCCTTTAGTCACTCTACAATGTTTATCCAGCCACGTCTTATGCCAGGCCTCAAAGATGAATCAGACCAGGCACTACCCTCAAAGAGCTGCTAGTTAGGCTGGGGAGACAGGCCAGTCTTACCTTCCTGTCATTCAGGTCTCCATTCAAAAGTCACCTCCTCCAGGAAGCCTTCTTGAATTGCCCAGGCTAAAGGGGTCCACTTTTGGTCACCCAGTCCCAATGCTGTTTACACCTGTATTAGTGTCTGGCACACAGAAGCCACTCCTGTTGCTGCACAAACACATAACACAAATAGATCAGTGTTGTAACAGAAGAAGGTATGGGGTGCACCATGCCAGGTCCACAGGCTCTTCCTGAAGGAGTCAGCGGAGGCTTCTCACATGAGGGGACATTTGTGCAGGGGTTTAAAGGATAAGTAGGAGTTCACCAGGTAGAGAAAGAAATGTTTTTCAATCACTTTGCTGTACGACTTTGAACAGATTACTTGAATGCTCTCCCTTCCCCAGTTTTCACTCTGTGAAATGGAGACACCTGCTTGATTAGACTCCTGTGAAAATTAAATGAGATAGGCCAAGTGCAGTGGCTCACACCTGTAATCCCAGCACTTTGGGAGGAGGGGGCAGGTGGATTGCTTGAACTCAAGAGTTTAAGATCAGCCTATGGGCAATATAGTGAGACCTGGTCTCTGCTTAAAAAAAAAAAAAAATTACCCCAGCATGGTGGTGCACACCTTGTATTCCCAGGTACTCAGGAGGCTGAGGCAGGAGGATCACTTGAGTCCAGGAGGTTGAAGCTGCAGTGAGCTATGATCATGCCACTGTACTCCAGCCTTGGCAACAGAGACCCTGTGTCCAAAAACCAAAAAAAAAAAAGAAAAAGATAATTAAATGAGATAATATACATGCAAAGTTTACCTAACACCAGAGACTGAGAACATAGTCAGTAAAGGTAGCTATTAAAATGCTCCTTTTTTTTTTTTTTTTTTTTTGAGATGGTCTCACTCTAGGCTAGGCTGGAGTGCAGTGGCACTATCTAGGCTCACTGCAACCTCTGCCTTGTGGGTTCAAGCAATTTTCCCGCCTCAGCCTCTGGAGCAGCTTGGATTATAGGTGCCTGCCACCACGCCCAGCTAATTTTTTATATTTTTAGTAGAGACAGGGTTTCACCATGTTGGCCAGGCTGGTCTTGAACTCCTGATCTCAAGTGATCTACCCACCTTGGCCGCCAGAGTGCTGGTGGTACAGGCGTGAACCACCACGCCTGGCTTAAAATGCTTTTAAAGGCAGTTAGTGTCGCACTTAGCACATAGTGGATACCCAGACCCCGGTCTCAAAGGCTTCCCTGTCTGGAAAGGGAGCGAGACAACTGCAGGCAGGGTGATATTTGCGACGATAAAGGCCCTGCAGGTTTCTGCAGGCGATGGGTAGACATCGAATGCTTACCATGTGCCAGACACAGTTGTGCTTCATGTGTGTAAATTTGCATAATTCCCCCACAACCCTGATTATTATTGCTACTTAACAGATGGGACAGGTCCGGCATGGTGGCTCACGCCTGTATCCCAGCACTTTGGGAGGCAGAGGAGGGCTGATCTCCTGAGGTCAGGAGTTCAAGACCAGCCTGGCTAACATGGTGAAACCCCATCTCCACCAAAAATACAGAAATTAGCTGGGCATGGTGGTGCATGCCTGTAATCCCAGCTACTTGGGAGGCTGAGGCAGTAGAATTGCTTGAACCCAGGAAGCAGAGGTTGCAGTGAGCCGAGATTGCACCACTGCACTCCAGCCTGGGTGACAGAGAAAAATTCCATCTTGGAAAAAAAAAAAAAGATGGAGCAACTGAGAGAGGTCTGGTGACTTGCCCAAAGTCACACACCTCATGGCTAATCACACCTAATCATTGAGATTTGCACACAGATGGTTCAGTTCCAGAGTCCATGCTCCAAACCATGGCACCATAGTGAAAGAACATTCAAGGGGAGCCCAGACCCAGCTTCATAACCAGGACTGTGGGCAGGAGAAAGTGGAAGAAGGGATTATGTGTGCCCAGCGGAGGCAAAGATGGACTCTGCCTGAAGATATCAGAGATTTCCTGGAGGAGGGTGCATTGAGGTTGGATGTTGAGGGATGAGTAGGAGTTCACCAGGAAAAGAAGGATATGGAGAAAGACATTCACTCATTCAATGAACATCTCCTGAGGACTTCTGCAGGCCCAGTTCTGCCTGTAATCGGGTGATGCTGGGACGGAGATGAGTCAGACCTGGGCCCAGCCCTCCAGAGGCTGTTCACCTGCTGAGAGGGAATGATGAGGAGAGGGGTAGGGAGGATGGGGTGCTGGAAAGGACAGTGGGTGTGGGGACAAGGAGTTGGATGAAAAAAATATACAGCAAATGTTCTCAGGATTTGGCAAAGATCAGGATGTATTAAGAGAGAGCATAGGGCACTTGCTTCCTGGCGGGTTGGGCACTTGGGTCCTTGGGTGGTGGAGCTGTGGGAAAGGGGGCAGGTTATGACAAGAGTGGGTTAATCCAGATGGAACCAGATTTCTCAACATTCTAGGAGAGGGCCTTGTCCTTGTGGGAAGAGGCCCAAATCCCCAGGGCAGGGAAGGTTCTGTGAGGTGTGCAGACCTATGCAGCTGCCTGCAATCTCTGCCTCTCTCCACCTGGGCTTCCCTCAGTCTTTCTCTTGTTCTCTCTCTCTCTCCTCCTCCAACTCCTCCTCTTACCTGGGGTCCTTCTGTGTCTCTACCTCTCTTTGTGCCTGAGTCCTGACTCTGTCTCCCACCCCAAGCCTGCTTTCTGGGCAGTCCTGCCGCACATCCCTCCAGCCTGTCCTGGTAGGTTGGTCTCTGCACACCACACCACTGCTTTACCCAAAATCAACCTGCTCCACCCCAGGACCTTAGGCCTCAAGGATCTTCCCTGTTTTCCAGAACACAAATGATTCTGTATCTTGTAGCCCACGTTGATGAGGAATGGCTATTCCCACTGTGAAGACCCCAGAGGAGGTGCCCACGACCTCTCCACACACGCAGCCCTCCTCCTCCATTCAGTCAAGCTCTGGCCCAGCAAGCCGCCAGCTCCTCCCAAAAGGGGGGTCCCCCTGCACTTAGCTCCTCTCCCAAGGCCCCTGTCACAGCCCCAGGGCTTTCCCCTCCCGCAGGGACATTTCTCAACCCGGATTAATCACAGGGGCCGCCCCATGGAGGAGGAAGGAGATGTCATGGCTTACCATAAAGAAGCACTGGGTGCCAGGTGCACGCTCCAGCATCCAGGTGCCCAGGGGTAATGAAGCTGGGACTCCTCTGTTCTCTGCTCTCTCTGCTGGCAGGTGAGGCTCCCGGGCTGGCTTCCCCTCCATGGCTGTTCCACAGTCATCTTGCTCTTCCCTCCCGCCCCAGGCTTCTGCCTCCTGCCGTCTAGGCTTCTCAGCATCCTCTCCCTGCTCTCCCAGCCTGCTCTTCACTGACCCCTTTGTCCCTCATCCCCACCCCCAGGGCATGGCTGGGCAGACACTCGGGCCATCGGGGCTGAGGAATGTCACCCCAACTCCCAGCCTTGGCAGGCCGGCCTCTTCCACCTCACCCGGCTCTTCTGTGGGGCGACCCTCATCAGTGACCGCTGGCTGCTCACAGCTGCCCACTGCCGAAAGCCGTGAGTGACCTGGGCTGGCCATGCTGGGGAGGGGCGGGGGCTGGGGGTCAGGGAAGGGTGAGGGGTGCTGTAGGCAGCAAGTGCAGAGCTTCCATGTCTGATACCAAAAGTTCAACTCTTAGAATTACGAAGGGTCGCCTCCCAAATCCTAAAATTCTAGAGTCTGACAATATCTCATTTGAGGAGTCTAAGATTCGAAACTTAGCCTCTTCAAATCCTAGACTGACCCAGAGAAATCCAGAATCATAGAATCCTAAAATCTTGAATTTATGAAATTCTACAATAGCCTCAGCAAATTCTAGAATCATAGATTTGGAGACTATTAGAATCTTAGCAGTCTGGATCAGCACTGCCCAGAGTAATTATGATGCCAGCCATGTGCGTAAGTTTAAATTTCTGGTGGACACATTTAAAAAAGAAATGAGTACAATTAATTGCAATAGATTTAACTTGACATACTCAAAAAATTATTTCAACATGTAATCCATTTTTAAATAAGTGTGAATGATACAGTTGACTTTTGGTACTAAGCCTTTGAAGTCTGTCCTGTATTTTACACATGTAACCACATTTCAGGTGTTCAGTAGCCATATTGGCTAGTGTGATCCTAGAATCTTAGATTCAGAGCTTTCTAGGTTCATCGAAAATTGAAACTCAGTCCTAGAATCTTTGATCCACAGTATCCTAGAATATCGAGATTTAGAGAATTCTGGAGTCTCAAACTGTTTGAATCCCAGACTCTTAAATTTCTAAAGTTACAGATTTACAGATTTCTAGAATGATGAAATTCTAGTCTTTCTGTCCCAGAATATTAAAATTCTAGGTTCAAGCCTTAGATTTAATTCAGATAATGTTAAAATCCTGGAGTTTTCTGATCCAGGGGAATCTGGAATGTTAGAATCTTTGATTCATAAAACTCTAAAACTTGAGCCTCTGGATTCTAGCATCATGGATAATAGAGTGTCAGAATCTAAGAATTCTAGAATCTTAGATTCTGGGCACTCTAATAGTATCCTGGAATCTACCTGATGCAGGAATCCTCTCTCCATTGCCTCTGAAAGGTGACCATCCATACTGTTCCAATTTTCTTCCCTTCAGGAATAAAGCACTCATGCTGGTAAGAGATGCTGTGTGGGAATTTCCCATCATGCATTGCTTCATGACGGGACCTCTTTTAACTTAGGCCTGTACATCAGTCTGGGAGAACAATGTTTAGATTTTAGCTGAAAGTCAAGCAGGAGAAATGCAGAGATATGAAGGTGGAAAAGAGTCAAAGGCAGGGAAAGGGTAGGGGGATGAGGGGATGTGGGGGTGAGGACTACCCAGATCCAGAGCCAAGACAGCAAGAATAAGAGAGACAGACAGAGACAGATGTCTCTGGTTCCCCAACCCCGACTTCGCAGTCATTAGCCTGCTGCCTAATGTCAGAGGTCAGAGGCTGGGAATGAACTTTTGTTGACCCCAAAAGGATCCTAGCTGTCTAGGGCATGGACCAGAAGTGGAACAAGTGGCCCAGAACTGTGGTGAGGGCTTAAGGTTAGACATCAGAAAGACATGCGTTGAAGAGTGAAGGATATGACAGACAGGAAAAGCTGAGGCCATAGATGACCCCCAATTTGGGGATTTTCCATATCCTATCCCCTTTCATACCCAAGCACACATACACAGACGCACCACTCAGACATACAGAGCCACTCCCACAGAAGCCGCCAGACCTGTGGGGGCAGGGGTGGAGCTGTTGTTGTGTGGTAGGTGGGGTCCCCCCCAGTGCCTACACCGTTCCTGGGGACCCAAGTCACCACCAAGGCTCCAGGTGAGTAGGGAGGAAGGTGGCTAACTCAGCCTGGAACTAGGAGGGGGTGATTTGTGGGGAGAGCTACAAAGATGGAGGCACACAAAACATCAGAGTGGGGAGCAGGGACCCAGAGGAGGTGTGTGCTTTGCTTAAAATCACAGCACCCTGGGCCAGACATAGATGACGGGGGCCCAGAGAGGGCGTGTGGTTTGCAAAGCGTCACACAGCACCCTGATGGACAGGAAAAGAGGGCTGGGGTTGAAAGGACCCTTCCCCTCCCCCGGCTTGACCGCTGAGGCCTGTCCAGCAGGTATCTGTGGGTCCGCCTTGGAGAGCACCACCTCTGGAAATGGGAGGGTCCAGAGCAGCTGTTCCGCGTCACGGACTTCTTCCCCCACCCTGGCTTCAACAAGGACCTCAGCGCCAATGACCACAATGATGACATCATGCTGATCCGTCTGCCCAGGCAGGCACGTCTGAGTCCTGCTGTGCAGCCCCTCAACCTCAGCCAGACCTGTGTCTCCCCAGGCATGCAGTGTCTCATCTCAGGCTGGGGGGCCGTGACCAGCCCCAAGGGTATGACCTGGCCCAGAACGCTCTCTGAAACCTCATGCCGGCATCTGGCTCCCTCACCCCTCTGTCTCTGCCTTTTCATCTCTATCTTCTCTCTGTAAGTCTCTCTCTCTCTCTCTCTTTAAGTCTATCTCTCTCTCTCTCTCTCTCTGTAAGTCTATCTAACTGCCAATTGATATATTTCATCAAATCTAAGATGCTATAATTTTTAAGATGCACCATTATTTTATGAACTGCTAATAATAAGAAGAAAGATCTCCTTGATGATATAACACCATTTTTCTGGAAGACACATTCTAATTTCAGAGTTTTCGTTTCTTTGTTTGTTTCTGAGACGGGGTCTTGCTTTGTTGCCCAGGCTGAAGAGCAACAGTGTGATCACGGCTCACTGCAGCTTTAAACTCCTGGGCTCGAGCCATCCTCTCACCTCAACCTCCCAAGCAGCTGAGACTATAGGCATGTGCCACCACACCCAACACTAGCTAATTTTTTTAAATTTTTAGCAGAGATGAGGTCTTGCTATGTTGTCCAGGCTGTTCTTGAACTCCTGGCCTCCCAAAGTGCTGGAATTACAGGTGTGATCCACTGTGCCTGGCCCAGAGATGTTTAAATGTGAAAATACATTCATCTTAGAATGGAAATAAGGCCATGTCTCTCAGAGTCACGATCACTGACCCATTGGGTCAGTGGATTGAAAAAGCAGTCTGAATGTGTTGCTGCCAATATCTAAAACCTGGGAGGTTTTATATAAAAGCCAGGTTTCTGGATTCACTTGAAAAAGTCTGAAGAACTCACATTCCCAAAATAGCAAGCACTGGGCTGAGTCAATGGAAGCTGCTCCCTTCAGCCAATTTATGTTCTCTGGTCCACTCCAATGGACCCCAATGGCTCCTGTCTGCCTGCACAGCCCCCATCCCCGATTTCTGTTTATCAATTCTGTTTATCATGGCCCTTGATGCGCCTGAGTCTGCATCCATGTCTTATATAGAAGCACATATGTATTATATATCCATCTCCACATCTACACTAACACATCTACTATCCACGCTGTATCTGGCATCTCTATGTCTCTGTCTCCACCAGTGACTATCTTCCTGTAAATCTCTTCCCCTTTATCTCACTGCCTTCCTTCCACCCCTTGAGATCTCTAGGTCTGTCTCTATTTCTTTATTGCCTCTTTGGAGAATCTCTTTCCCCTTTAGAGGTCTCCATCTCCCTCCGTGGCCTCTATTTCTCTTATTTCTCTGTGTGAATTATAGATGCATCTCCTCTTGTCTCTTGGATCTCTGCATGCATCTTTCTGTTTCTCTTTGCTGGGAACAAATGCTCGGTGCCACAAAGTAGAATCAGCACTGAGACAAAAGATCTCTCAGCAAGGCAAATTTACTTTCTGCAGAAAGGGTGCTGCTCGCGATGGAGCAACGGCGAGAGCACACTGGACAAAGGAGGGAAGGAGTTTTTATTTCTAATGCAGCTCACCCCTGCTACTGTGTCCTATCTCCATTGGCTGGAGTTGGACCACACAATCTAAGCTGAAACTGGCTGGCTAATTTGAAAAGTGCAGGAATGTGGTTATACCCATGGAGAGTGCAGTTTTAGGGGAAGGAGCTGTTGCGACAGGAGGGGTAATCTATAGAGTGGGTAGCAGATGTGGAATGTGGTCTCTATAGATAAGGACTGGTGGGGAGTCTGTTTACCAGGGCAGGAAATACAAAGAGTAAGGAAGTCTGGCCTTGAAAGCAGGGAACAAAGAGCAAGGACGCTGAGCAAGTTAATCCTTTGAAGAGGAACTCTTTTTATATCTAACATTCTTCCTCTTATTTTATTATTATTATTATTATTATTATTATTATTATGTTTTTGAGATGGAGTCTCCCTCTGTCCCCCAGGCTGGAGTACAGTGATGCAGTCTCAGCTCACTGCAACCTCCGCCTCCTGGGTTCAGGCAATTCTTGTGCCTCAGCCTCCTGAGTAGCTGGGATTACAGGCTCCTGCCATTATGCCTGGCTAATTTTTATATTTTTCCTAAAGATGGGGTTTCACTGTGTTGGCTGGGCTGGTTTTGAACTCCTGACCTCAACTGATCTGCCGGCCTCAGCCTCCCAAAGTGCTGGGATTAGAGGCATGAGCCACCATATCCAGCCAGCCTCTCTCTCTTCTTGTCCCTCTTCCTTCCTCCTTGTCTTCAATTTTGTTTCTCCTGCATGCTATGACTGTCACTGTCTCTTGTCTCTATTTTTGAGGGTCTTAAATGTGGCTCCATGGGTCCTCTGGAAAAGCTGCAGGGAGGACTCAGGGCGGTGGGGTGCTGAGAGACAGTTTCAGATCCTTGACAGTCTCCTTCCTGACAGCACTGTTTCCAGTCACACTGCAGTGTGCCAACATCAGCATCCTGGAGAACAAACTCTGTCACTGGGCATACCCCGGCCACATCTCGGACAGCATGCTCTGTGCGGGCCTGTGGGAGGGGGGCAGAGGTTCCTGCCAGGTGAGACCTTACTCTGGGGAAAATGAGGCTGTCCTGCCAAGTTTCCTAGGTCTTAGGGGAGGAGAGGGGTGGGCCCCCAGCCTTCCTGGGTCAAAATGAGGAGCCTGGGACACTTGTTTCCTGGGAGAGGACAGGACCAGGGCCTGGACTCCTGAGTGTAAAAGATGAGAGGTCTGGAGGTCCAGACTTCTGGATCTACAGGAGGAATGGGCTGGGTGTCCAGAGTCAGACCTGGGGGAGGAGGAACTATGTCCTGCGGGGAGGTGGGAGCTCTGAGCTTTTACTCCTGGGTCTGAGGGAAGAGAGGCTGGAGATGGGGGGCTCTCGGGTGTTGGAGGAGGAAGGGGTTGGGGCCTTTTTGGGAAGGAGAAAGTGACCCGTGTAATTGTGATGAACAGAGGGGCCTAACAGTTCCTCTTCCCATTTTTCACATACAGGGTGACTCTGGGGGCCCCCTGGTTTGCAATGGAACCTTGGCAGGTGTGGTGTCCGGGGGTGGTGAGCCCTGCTCCAGACCCCGGCACCCCGCAGTCTACACCAGCGTATGCCACTACTTTGACTGGATCCAAGAAACCATGGAGAACTGACCCCTCGCGCCTCGGGGGCACCTTGGAAAACCAAGAGAGGCCGAAGGGCACAGGGTAGGGGGTTCCCGAAGGGTTCCAGCCTCAGTGGTGCCTGCCCTTGACCTCCAGCTGCCCTGAGACTCCTCTCTGGACACTGAGACCCCGCCCCTGAGGCTCCGCTTCCTCACAAGGTCAACCAAGACACAGTCGCGCCCCCTCAGAATGGAGCAGGGACACGCCCTTCAGAGCCCGGTTCTACCACCGACAACTGTCACTTCTCTCTTGGAACAGCACAGCCTGTGGCTCCGCCCCAAGGAAACACGTACACAAAATAGCTCCGCCCCTCGGAACTTTGCCCAATGGGACTTCCTCTCGGGACTCCACCCCTTGCGGCCCCGCCTCCTTCACCAGAGAGATCCCGCCCCGCCCCGTGATGTCAGGGGCGCAGTACCTGCGCCCACGTGGAGCTCGGGCTCTGCCCCTCGTGGCCCGGCCGCGCGTGTCCTGGGTTTGAATCCTGGCGGGGACCTGAGGGGAAATTGAGGGAAGGTCTCGATACCTTCAGAGCCAATGGATGATTTTACAGTAAACGTGAAACCTCACCTTCTTTCTGTCCGAGCTGTTTGCTGAGTGGAGGGCAACGGGTGGGCAGTAAAGGGCAGATGAGCGAACCGCTACCGTGTTGCAACTCCCCCTTCCCCCTAATAAGTCCTGCCTAAAGTCTCTCTCCATCCTTATTGCAGCAAGCCTCCTGGGTTCTGCTTGGGTTGGTCCTGCCGCCTCCAGGCCAAGGGGAAACCAGGTCACGGTGCCTCCCAAACCTGCCCTCCCAGATCCTGGACCTCTCAGGGGGCAGCGGGCGGGGCCCGATCCACCCTCAGGTGTCTGACCCAAGAAGACCTACCTTTCTTCCGTTCCGGGTTACTGGCAGCAGCCCCCTCCTCCCACAAAAGATCAGGCTCCAAGCCTCTCCTTTTACAAGTACTTAGAATTTAGCCCCCCGCCCCCTCCTCCTTCACACCCAGGAATCCAGGCCCCCAGCCCCTCCTCCCTCAGACCTAAAAGCCCAGGTCCCAGCTCCTCCTCCCTTAGATTTAGGAGTCCAGGCCCCAGCCTCTCCTCCCTCAGACCCAGGAATCCAGGCCCCCAGCCTCCTCCCCTTTCAGAACTAAAGTCTTGGCCCCCAGTCCTCTACGTTTCAGATCTTAGAATCTTAGCACCGGCTCCCTCCTCTCCTTAGCCTCAGGAGTCTGAGATTCCAGCCCTTCCTCCCTAAGATTTCACGTTCAGCCCCCTCCGCCCCTTCTCACTCACACCCAGCGTTTCAGTTCCCAGAAGCTCCCTAGGCTCCAGTGCAGGAGAAGGAGGAGCCAGGGGCGGAGCGTCCCAGTTAAAAGGCTCCAGACTCGAGTACCTAGCAGAGAGAACTGAAGTACTGGGGCCTCCTCCACTGGGTCCGAATCAGTAGGTGACCCTGCCCCCTGGATTCTGGAAGGTGAGGTGCAGAGGTACTCAGACACAGACATCAGGCCCGGACCCTCCTTTTCCAGGTTCCAGGACCCCAGACTCAGATGCCCTTCTCTCTCGAGACCCAGCAGTCTGGACCCCAGCTTCCTCCTCTCCCAAATTTAGGAGTCCCAGCTCCCAGCTCCCTGTCCCTTCAGACACAGACATCCAGGACCCGAACTCCCTCCTCCCTTGGAAAATTCCTACTTTCCAATCCCCAGCCTCCCCTCCCTCCAGAGAAGCCCGAAACAGTCCCGATGTGCTCAGCTCCCTCTCCACTCCCAAAATCCAGAACTGCACTTTCAGGCTCCTCCTTCCTGTCTCCCGGCCCCGCCCTCTCCATTTCCCAGACCTCACCATGGGACGCCCCCCACCTCGTGCAGCCCTGACGTGGATGTTCCTGCTCTTGCTGTGGAAAAGCTGGGCAGGTGAGGAGGGTTGCGGAGGCCTCCGGAGGGGAGGGGTCTGAAGGCAGCCGTGGCGCCGGGGAGTCTGTGGGAATGCCGCGGTGGTTATGTGGGTGCGTGTGCACGGATGTGAAGGGTGTGATATGATGCAGAAGCCTCTGTGGGCTTTCCTCAGGGTGCATGGGGGCAAGAAATAGGTGGCAGCGGGTAGGAGTAGGTTCGGTTATGCTGCAAATTGTCTGAATACCCACAGCCGGTGAGGGGCTGCTTGCTTGGGGGCATAGATCCATGTGGGAGTATACAAGGCATGTAGACTCACGTGGAAGCATGTAGGGGCATGCTCAGGTGTGTGCCTCTTGTATGATACACATGGACTGAAATGAGTGTACCTGCGTGGCAGCGTGTGGACACCCGGGCTCCCCTCACTAAGTTGTATGCAGAGAACTTGTCGTGTGTCCATTTGACCCCACAGTGGCCTTCCCAGCCCTGGCACTGCCCCAGAGGGTGGCGATCCAACCCTCTCCCTCCTGCTGCAGGACACTCCAGGGCACAGGAGAACAAGGTGCTGGGGGGTCAGGAGTGCCAACCCCATTCGCAGCCCTGGCAGGCGGCCTTGTTCCAGGGAGAGCAACTGCTCTGTGGCGGTGTCCTTATAGGTCGCAACTGGGTCCTGACGGCTGCCCACTGTAAAAAACCGTGAGTGGATGATGGGGATAGAGGTCAACTGGGGAAAGAGGAAAGAGGGGGCTGGGTTTCCACTAAGAAGGAGAGAGCTGAGGACTGGATTCCTGGGTCTAAGGGAGGAGGGGGCTGGGGGCAATACCCCTGCCTGGGTCCCAAATTGTCCCCGCCATTACAGGAAATACACAGTACGCCTGGGAGACCATAGCCTACAGAAAAAGGATGGGCCAGAGCAAGAAATAGCTGTGGTTCGGTCCATCCCACACCCCTGCTACAACAGCAGCAATGTGGACGACCACAACCATGATCTGATGCTTCTGCAACTGCGTGACCAGGCATCCCTGGGGTCCAAAGTGAAGCCCATCAGCCTGGCAGACCACTGCATCCAACCTGGCCAGAAGTGCACCATCTCAGGCTGGGGCACTACCACCAGTCCCCAAGGTAGTGGGCTTGGCCACTAATGGGAGGGAGAGGAAGAGCTGGTTGGCCCAGTGGACCCCAAGCTATTGGCAAAGCTTGGTCCCCCTAGAAGGAGACAGAGAAGGGAAAATGATCGTGATGTTGAGATTCACAAGCAGGAGTCATATTAGAAGTCTTGAAGACCAGACTACTAACAGGAGTGGTGAGAGAAAGAGAACCAACTAGCAGATTGTTAAGCAGGGCGAGAAAAGCCCCTCCTTTATGGCGGAGAGCACTATCCTGTAAGACCTTTCGTTGTATAGGATGTTATGTAATCTTAACACACTCACGATATTTGGACTTCTCAGAGGCCCAGGAAAACAGGCTCCTAAGCACCTTCTCCTCCACCTCCCTCCTTTTTTTTTTTTTAAGTTGGGGGACACAGTTGCACTCAGTTGCCCAGGCTGGAGTGCAGTGGCACAATCTCAGCTCATGGCAACCTCCGCCTCCCAGGTTCAAATGATCCTCATGCCTCAGCCTCCTGAGTAGCTGGCATTACAGGCACCCGCCACCACACCCAGCTAATTTTTGTATTTTTTGTAGAGACAGGGTTTCACTATGTTGGCCAGGCTGGTCTCGAACTCCTGACCTCAAGTGATCTGCCTGCCTCGGCCTCCCAAAGTCCTGGGATTACAAGCGTGAGCACCACGCCCGGCCTTTTTCTCCCCTCGAACCTAGGAAACCTGGGCCCTGGTCCCCTCTTCCCTCAGACCCAGGAGTCAAGGCACTTCTTCTCCCAGGACCCAGCAATCCTAGCTCCCTTTTGACTCTGGACCCCAAAGTCTGGACCTCTAATGAAGTTGGGTACCTTTGGGACTCCAGAATCCAGGCAGATCCTCATCTTCCTTCACAGCGAAAAAATTGGGACTCAGCTCAGAGAGTCAATGGGCTTCTCCAGGAAGTGGCAAAGTCCAGCATTCAGGTCCCTGTCTGTCTCACTCCTGCCCTGAAAGCTTTGGATGAGACAGTGTGCTGCTGTAGAAACACACCTGCTTGCAAATCAGGTAGATCAGTTCAAACTATGGCTCTACCCCTTTGCCTTGGGCAAATTCCTTTTCATCTCTGAGCCTCACTTTCCTCATCTGCAAAATGGGAATCATCATCTAATAGATTTTTTAGCTCCATGAGGGTTCAGGTTACATCAGTTTTCTTCATCGTGTGTTCCTAGTGCTCAGGATGGTGCCTGGTACATATTAGGTGCTCAATAAATATTTGTTGGATGAATGAATAATGAAATGAATGAATGCATCCCTCCTTCAAAGCGCTGTTGTGAGGATTAAATGAGATTGTGAGTGTATAGCTTTTGGCATGTAGAGGTGCCAGATGGAAGTTTTTCCCCCTCAAAGAGGCTTTGAAGAAGTCTATTCTTCAAAAGAGGTTAATAAAAAAGATCAATTCCACCTTCAATCATTGATTCAACTCTTGTTTATTGAGCACCTAGTATGCCCCAGATGCTGTTGCAGGCACTGGGTATACAGTCATGAGCAAACTATACAAAGTCCTTGTCCTTATGGAGTTGGAAGCTAGATAGGAGAAACAGACAATAAACAAATACACATAAAATAAAATAATAGGTAGAGTTAAGTGCTGGAAGGAAATATTGTGGAGGGTAAAAGGGTAGGGAGTAATGGAGCGATGGTATTTTTAAATTAGAGTGTTCAGGGAAGGCTTCCAGGAGGAGATGACAGTTGGAAGGAGCAGGATTTAGCACAGATTGAGGACCTGGTTTTCTGAGGGCAGGAAGACTGGAAAGAGAGGGTCAAAGGTATCATAAAGGGGCACCTCCAAGTAGTCCCCAGCCCCTTGATTTGAAAATGGCTCAGGGCAAGAAAAAATATGTGAGATCTGAGGACCCCTCTCTAGATGGAGAAAGCCCAATCGCAGAGGGCGCAGCTTTGTTCAATGTGGTGAGAAGTGATGTGCCCTGTGCAAAGTGTCAGAAAACTCCCCCATGCAGCTGGAAAACTCCCCCGTTACATCCTGGAAATAAGGTGGGTTAGACCCAGACAGGGATGGAGGCAAAAGGCTGCTCTCTTAGGCAACCTTACAACCTCTTCCCCCTCAGAGAATTTTCCCGACACTCTTAACTGTGCAGAAGTAAAAATCATTCCCCAGAAGAAGTGTGAGGATGCCTATCCAGAGCAGATCACAGATGCCATGATCTGTGCAGCCAACAACAATGGGGCTGACACGTGCCAGGTGAGTGACTTCTGAAATCCTCCTCCCCGCTCATCCCTCATGGCCATCCAGGCTCAAGGCTTGGAGATGGGGGAGGTGGTAAGGGGAGTAGTCCCAAAGACAGTTCCTGGAGCAGACGCCCCGATCCCTATGGAGTGGGAACCAGGTTCAGAGAAGGCCAAACTCTCTCTGAAAGTCACACAGCATAGGAATTAGGAACATTAAATTGTTGCTGCCATTTTCTTTCAAACCCTTACCTACAGGATGGGATGCAGAGCTGGGGGCTATAGAGGGTGGGGTAGATGTCCAGGAAGGAGAGAGTTGAAGCTAGAGGTGAGGCGAGTTCCCTGCTCTCGCTCCCAGCATTACATTGTGGAATTTGTGCCAACTTTACCACTGGCCAGGGGGTCAGCCACTTTTCTTTGAGACTGGCTAGAATCCCAAGGCTGGTTCCCTTCTCCTATGATTGGTTCCTTGGGAGACAATGCTATCTTCCGAGTTGGCAGCGGGAAATGGTGCTGTTGACTTGAGTGCCTCCTCAATGAGCTCCCATCCCTTTCTCTTGGGATTTGTCATAGATATAACTCTGTCTTCTAACTGCATCTTCGTTGTTCCTAGCACTCCCCTGGCTTTGTCCCCTACCTGGAAGCCCCACTGCCTTCACTAATGATTGGTCCCTAAAGACAATGCTTTCTTCCCCACTGGCCAAGAATGGAGTCATTTCCATCAGCGATAACTGTCCTGAAAGCCAGTCTCTCTGGATTGCTCCGTAGAGACAAGAGACAGTGGTCTCTTCCACAAAGTTCAGCCACTGTCCCTTGGGGATATGGTGTGTGCATGTGTCTGTGTGTGCGTGTGTGTGTGGCCCTTGGGGATATGCTGTGTTTGTGTATGTGTGTCCCTTGGGGATATGATGTGTGTGTATGTGCCTTGGGGATATGGTGTGTGTGTGTGTGTGTGTGTGTGTGTGTGTGTATCCCATGGGGATATGCTGTGTGTTTGTGTGTGTGTCCCATGGGGATACGGTGTGTGTGTGTGTGTGTGTGTGTGTGTGTGTCCCTTGGGGATATGTATGTGTATGTGCGCCTTGGGGATATGGTGTGTGTGTGTGTCCCTTGGGGATATGCTGTGTGTGTGTGTGTGTGTGCCCCTTGGGGATATGGCGTATATGTGTGTGTGTGTGTGTCACTTGGGGATATGTATGTGTATGTGCGCCTTGGGGATATGGGGTGTGTGTGTGTGTGTGTGTGTGTGTGTCCACAAGAACCTTGATCCTTTCTCCTGGTGTTTGGTAACTGCAATGATGCCTTCACTACTGGCAGAAATGGAGGAAACTTCAGCTCAGTCCTCTCCATGTAATCCCTATTGTCTTCTCCCTGGACTGGACCCTTAAGAACTCTTTTTTTTTTTTTTTTTTTGAGACATGGTCTCACTCTGTCACCCAGGCTGGAGTACAGTGGCACAATCTCAGCCCACTGTAGCCTCTGCCACCCGGGCTCAAGCAATTCTACCACCTCAGCCTCCTGAGCAGCTGGGATTATAGGCACCCGCCACCACACCCAGCTAATTTTTGTATTTTTAGTAGATGAGGTTTCACCATGTTGGCCAGGCTGATCTCAAACTCCTGACTTCAAGTGATCCGCCACCTTGCTCTCTCAAAGTGCTGGGATTCCAGGTGTGAGCCACTGTGCCTGGCCGAGATTTCATTCTTTCCCCTCTTTTATCAGTGTTTTGACACCTTGTCTGTCTGTACGTGGAAGCCCCAAGCCCTGGTCTCAGGGGAAAATGATGTTACCCCCATTGGCCACAGGGGACCAATCGTGCTAAAGAACTGGTAAAATGGCTGAGTGCGGTTGCTCACACCTGCAATCCCAGAACTTTGGGAGGCCGAGGCAGGCAGATCACCTGAGGTCAGGAGTTCGAGACCAGCCTGAC
>CAUYLG010004141.1:0-123209 GCA_963573385.1 Cacajao melanocephalus | reverse complement strand
ATTGTTTGGAATAGTTTCAACAGGAATGGTACCATCTCTTCTTTGTATGTCTGGTGGAATCCGTCTGTGAACCCGTCTGGACCTGGACTTTTTTTGGTTGGTAGGCTATTAATTGCTGCCTGAACTTCAGACCTTGTTATTGGTCTATTCAGGGATTCAATCACTTCTTGGCTTAGTCTTGGGGTATGCAAGTGTCCAGAAATTTATCAATTTCTTCCAGATTTACTGATTTATGTGCATAGAGTTGTTTGTGGTAATCTCTGATGGTAGTTTGTATTTCTGTGGAATCGGTGGTGATCTCCCCTTTGTTTTTTATTGCATCTATTCGATTCTTCTCTCTTTTCTTTTTTATTAGTCTAGCTAGCAGTCTATTTTGTTGATCTTTTCAAAAAATCAGCTCCTGGATTTATTGACTTTTTGAAGGGTTTTTTGTGTCTCTGTTTCCTTCAGTTCTGCTCTGATCTTAGTTGTTTCTTGTCTTTTGCTTGCTTTTGAGTTTTTTTTTTTTTTTTAATCTTGCATCTCTAACTCTTTCAATTTTGATGATAGGTTGTCAATTTTAGATCTTTCCTTGTTTCTCATGTGGGCATTTATTGCTATAACTTTCCCTGTAGACACTGCTTTAAGTGTGTTCCATGGGATCTGGTACGTTGTGTCTTCATTCTTGTTGGTTTCGAAGAACATCTTTATTTCTGCCTTCATTTCATTGTTTATCCATTTGTCATTCAGGAGCAAGTTGTTCAGTTTCCATTTGATTGTGCAGTTTTGAGTGCTTTTCTTAATCCTGAGTTCTAATTGGATTGCAATGTGCTCTGAGAGACTATTAATGATTTCTGTTCTCTTGCATTTGCTGAGGAGTGATTTACTTCCAATTATGTGGTCAATTTTTGAGTAAGTGCAATGTGGTGCTGAAAAGAATGTGTATTCTCTGGATTTGGGGTGGACTGTCCTGTAAATGTCTATTAGGTCTGCTTGGTCCAAATCTGCATTCAAGTCCTAGATATCCTTGTTGACTTTCTGTCTCGTTGATCTGTCCAATATCATCAGTGGAGTGTTAAATTCTCCCACTATCATTGTGTGGGAGTCTAAGTCTCTTTGTAGGTGGTGAAGAACTTGCTTTATGTATCTGGGTGCTCCTGCATGGGGTGCATATATTTTTTGGATAGTTAGCTCTTCTTGTTGCATTGATCCTTTTACCATTATGTAATGCCCTTCTTTGTCTCTTTTGATCTTTGTTGGTTTAAAGTCCGTTTTATCAGAGACTAGGATTGCTACCCCTGCTTGTTTTTGCTCTCCATTTGCTTGGTAGATCTTCTTCCATCCCTTTATTTTGAGTCTATGTGAGTCTTTGCACGTGAGATGGGTCTCCTGAATACAGCACACTGATGGGTCTTGACTTTTTATCCAGTTTGCCAGTCTGTGTCTTTTGATTGGGGGCGGTTAGGCCATTTGCATTCAACATTAATATTGTTATGTTTGAATTCGATCTTGCCATTTTGTTACTGGCTGTTTTGCCCGTTGGTTGACGTGGTTTCTTCATTGTGTTGTTGTTCTTTACCATTTGTTACATTTTTGCAGTGGCTGGCACTGGTTATTCCTTTCCCCGTTTAGTACTTCCTTCAGTAGCTCTCGGAAGGGAGGTCTTGTAGTGACAAAATCTCTCAGCAATTGCTTGTCCATAAAGGATTTTATTTCTCCTTCACTTATGAACCTTAGTTTGACCAGATATAAAATTCTGGGTTGAAAGTTCTTGTCTTTAAGGATGTTGAATATTGGCCCCACTCCCTTCTAGCTTGCAGGATTTCTGCCGAGAAATCCACTGTGAGTCTGATGGTCTTTCCTTTGTGGGTGACTCGACCTTTCTCTCTGGCTGCCCTTAGGAATTTTTCCTTATTTCAACCCTGGTGAATCTAACAATTATGTGCCTTGGGGGTTGCTCTTCTTGAGGAATATCTTTGTGGTATTCTCTGTATTTCCTGGATTTTAATGTTGGCCTGCCTTGTTAGGTTGGGAAAGTTTTCTTGGATAATATCTTGAAGAGTGTTTTCCAACTTGGAATCATTCTTCCCATCACATTCAGCACACTGATCAAGCGTAGATTAGGTCTTTTCACATAATCTCATAGTTCTTGGAGGCATTGTTCATTTTTTTTCACTCATTTTTCTCTAATCTTGCCTTCTCATTTTATTTCATTGATTTGATCTTCTATCTCTGATATCCTTTCTTCTGCTTGATCGAATCAGCTGTTGAAACTTGTGTATGCCTCACGAAGTTCTCATGCTGTGTTTTTCAGCTCCATCATGTCGTTTATGTTCTTCTCTAGCTGGTTATTCTAGTTAGCATTTCGTCTAACCTTTTTTCAATGTTCTTAGTTTCTTTGCATTGGGTTAAAACATGGTCTTTTAACTCAGAGAAGTTTGTTATTACCCACCTTCTGAAGCCTACTTCTATCAGTTCATCAAATTCATTCTCTTTTTTTTGTTCCCTTGATAGTGAAGAGTTGTGATCCCTGAGAGTAGAAGAGGTGTTCTGTTCTTTGATGGTTTCAACCTTTTTGTGTTGTTTTTTTCCCCATCTTTGTGGATTTATCTCCCTTTGATCTTTGAAGTTGGTGATTTCAGGAGGAGTCTCTGAGTGGACTTTTTCTGTTGAGGTTGGAGCTGTATCTTTTTTGGCCTGTAGAGGGTGTTGCTGGGCTCTCTTGGGTTCAGTCAGGTTGTTGGTGGGTGGTCCTTCCCTGGAGTTTGTTTGCAGGTGAGACTGGCCCTGCCTTCCCAATGGCGTCTCTCCCAGAGCTCGATCATCCTGGTTGGGGACAAGCTGGTGTATTTGCTGCCAAGCTCTCTAGTGAGGGCTTCAGTTTGAGTTCTGTGGAGGTGGGGCCTGCCAGGCCTTATGGTCTGTTTCCCTGCTTTCAACGCTGCCTCCCTCTGTCGGACAGTCCATCCCTGGGCGTTAGTCCAAACTTCCGCCCAGGTCCCTGCTACAACTTGCCTCGCGGAGTGGGAGCCTCCGCTCAGATTTGCATTGACCGCCCATGGTGCCCCACTGTGTGGCAGGGCTCTCGTGGATCATGGTATTGCAGGAGGGATGAGGTAAGCACAGGATCCAAATCAGAGCACCGAGGGGGTGAAGTACCCCTGACCCTCCAAGCGGGCAGCATGTTTCAGGTGGGGATGTGCCCCCTGCCCCATCTTGATTTGCTCCCCTGGGCAGCTCTCACCCTGCGGCTTCTTCCCTGGGCTATTTTCAACGCCTTATCAGTCCCACCAAAATGAACCCAGCACCTCGCTTGGAATCGTGAAGTCCTCTAGCCCTCTGCATCTCATTCACTGGGAGCTGCATTCCGGTGTTGCCACCTCTCAGCCATCTTGGCGCACCCTTCCCCTCAACTTTCTAAAGCAAAAACCTATCCTTTAATTTTTAACACAAAAGATTGGCACACTACAAGCAAATAATCCTATAGGTTACTTACAATAAAAATGTACCATAGGGGAAAAAATGTCTAAATGGATTGTTTTAATGAGGAATTGGCATTTACGATTATGCAGAAAACGTCTATTAGTTAGATTTAGATTTTATTTATTCAGAATTTATAGCTGTTGAGACATTGTCCAGGCGTTCTGCTTTTGCAATGTCTAATAAAATGGGAACTGGTTATAAAAATCAACAGCACAAACAACATTTAAAATGGGGAAGAAACTTAATGTGCTTAATACAGCAAACTTTTCAAATAGTACTTGATTATATCTAATGTGTATTATGAGAAAATTTCTTTGTAACTTGGAAATGAGAAAAAGGAATGACTGGAAATTCTTTCAAAGCAGTGCTGGCCTGACTTTCTATTGGCTGGGCTATTTTACAACTCAACAGAGGCAGAGGTTAATTTGTAGTTCTTATCCAGCAGAGATGCAAATAATTTCAGTCCAGTGGAAAAGGTAACCTCAATATTACAGTTTATTACCCTGTTGGTTATTAACCAGTTTTGTATCTAACCCAACAATCTTATCCAAATATTCTTTTATAAATTAACTATAGATATCTAGCTGCTCAAATGTTCTTTGAACTGGCTTTAACACCTTAGTGGTTCCTGTATTATATAATTAGTTGAATATAATAATGACATGTGTTCATTTGCATGAGAGTTATAATTTTGCCTTTTTGAGAATTATACTTTAACAATAGTGGACAATGGCTTTTTTTCTATTCATCAAAATAGCCCAGATGCTGTTAGTTAAGCAATATTTCCAAAGTCATGAAGTCAGTTGTTGTTTTAACTCTTAGCCGTGAAATTGATTCTACAAAAATATTCCAAATTTCTTTTTTTTTTTGAGATGGAGTTTCACTCTTGTTGCCCAGGCTGGAGTGCAATGGTGCCATCTTGGCTCACTGAAACCTCTGCCTCCAGGGTTCAAGCAATTCTCCTGCCTCAGCCTCCTAAGTAGCTTAGATGATAGGTATGTGTCACAATGCCCAGCTAATTTTGTATTTTTGGTAGAGATGGGGTTTCTCCATGTTGAATGTAAATGGGGTTTCTCCATGTTGGTCAGGCTGGTCTTGAACTCCCGACCTCAGGTGATCCACCTGCCTCAGCCTCCCAAAGTTCTGGCATTACACATCCAAATATCAATGTGCAATTATTCCTCCTCATTGGTATGAATTAATGAGGTTCTCTTGCTTCAATACCTAATGATCATCTGGATGTCACACTAGACCTGGCAGTGCCTGTGACATGTTCTTTTGTTGTGGTGCCTAGAATTTCATGTACATTAAAAAACAACAACAGTGACAAATGCATTCCTCAATATAACCAAAATCACAGGGAGAAACAGATTGTAGTAAGAATAATAGCGATTACATCTATCATAGGAGAAAGAGAATTTCTAAAGTGGGTTATTGTCAGGAAGCAGGAATAAAACACCAGGCATGCACATTTTCCCAATTCAGTTCTGAAATGCAAGCCAACATCATGCCAGCTGCTAAATGAAAACCAAGTCTTACTTAGCTGCTTCTGATGCTTCCCTCAGTTCTTCATCCAGTCTGCAGGAGCAAAAATTATTGGTGTGGAAAAGAAACAAAAAAGAAGCAAGCAGAGCATGAGACAGTCACTTAGCAAAGCAGAGCCAAACGAAAGTGGTGCACATGTGCTTTTCAAAACTGTCTTCTGGAGCGCTGAGATGCACTCCTTCCATTAAATATGCTGTCGTTTCCTCCCATCCAGTGTTCATGTACATTGACTTTACAAATTCCTTCATAAAAAGTAGATATACAAGTTGCAAAGGGATGAGAAACATGCTGGCTGAAATCATCCATGTCAGTCTGGTGGGTACAGTTCAAGTTAGCTTGCAGCCTGGGCCAAGTCAGGGATGTATCTGGTTTAGTAGGTTTCAGTTGCAAATTAGGTTGACCTCAACAGCTTTATACACAAGACAAAGACGGGAAATGGCATACAAACGACCAATACAGTGACCTTTGCTCTGGTAGCATGTTGAGGTCACCCACAAGTAAAACACTGGTGTATACACACAGGGTCCAGCATGAATAGGAGATCAGGAGATTTTACCTCACACTTCTCTTATAAGATCTCTCTTCATCGTACCTTACAAGATAAAAAACGAGTGCCATAAGGAAAATGAGCAAACAGATGGAAAAAATGACAAATAAATGATATAAACGACAGTCAAATCGTGAGAGAAAATGCCTATCCAAATATAGTCATGCACCATGTAATGCCATTTGGGTCAGTGATGGGCCACATACATGGTAGTGATCCCATAAAGTAGAACACCATAATTGGAAAGTATCTTTTCCATGTTTAGATAAACAAATACTTACCATTGTGTTACAGCTGCCTGTGGTATTCAGTACAGTAACATGCTGTACAGGTGTGTAGAGGGCTCTACCATCTAGGTTTAAGTCCACTCTATGACATCTGCACAATGATCAAATCACCTAAAGATGCACTTGTCAGAACATGTCCCTGTCATTAGGTGATGCATGACTGTAATAATAAAATTGGCATTTGGGAGAAATCTTATTTTCATTAGATAACAAACAATGTTTATGATTTATGAATATATGCAGTCAATCCTCATTATTTGCAGATTCTGTATTTGTAAATTTGCCTTTTCACTAACATGTATTTGTAACCACAAAATGTACTTTTTGAGTCACTTGTGGACACGTGCAGAGTGGCAAAAAATTGGAGTTGCCCAATATGCACGTTGCCACCTGGCCATGTGTGAGGCTCTGCCTTTTTGTTTCACACTGTGAACAAGTGCCCTTTTCATAACCTATTTAGGGCCGTATTTTTCTCATTTTTGTATTTTTCACTAGTGATTTTGCTGTTCAAATTAGCTTCCAAGCATTACTGCTGAAATACTGTCTAGTATTCCCAAGAGCAGGAAGGCTGTGATGTGCCTTATGAAGAAAATAGAAAAGCTTTGTTTAGGCGCAAGTTACAATACTGTTGGCCATGAGTTCAATGTTCATAAATCAACAATATATACCAAGTCAGGTTCATTTAAACAGAAATGCACATAAAACAAGGTTATATATTGATTGATTGATGAAAACATTGTGACCAGAGGGGTGCAGGAACCTGTATTTTCCCTTGGAACACTAGTTCAGTAGTCACTGATTAAGTGTTTGCAGTGACTTTATAGAACATAATTGTCACAAATAATGAGAATCAACTGTAACCAATGATTATAAATTTGGTTCTAGGTTGGGCAAGTTTTTCTGTCATTTAAGCCCTTTGATGACAGGCTCCATCTCAGCTGAGGACTGGTCTTGTGAGTGGCTGAGATCAGATCCTTTGAATATTGTTTAGTGATAAAAAGCCATGGTTTGTATCCATTTGAAATTTGCATAACATGAAACTGAGGCAATGAAGGTCAGTAACAGAAATGGCAGAAAGGACATCCCAAGTAGACGAATTACAGAAAACAGAAAAACACACAGACATGTGGGCAGCACATGCATGGTGGTAAATTTCTTCCTCCAGAAGAAAATTTTTCCAACTAGAACCCTTCCTCCTGAAGTAACTTTTCCCAAACGGAACCCTTGAAAACTGATGCGTGCAGATGAATGAAAACTGTCCTGGGTATAATTAACTTCTCACTTGAACCTTCCCATATGATAGAGAGTCCTAAAAGCAACATGTGTAACAATAAATAAGACTCTGGATTGCAAACTGTGCTGGGAGGCTTTGCAAGTGCTTTGTGTACCGTTTGCATTCAATCCTCAGGACCACTCCGTGAAGTGCAACTTACTTCCCCACTGTACAGACGCTGAAGCTGAGACTCAGAACATTTTAATAATTAATCATTTTAATAGGTGACTTGAAGTCTCAGAGACATCAAGAGGTAGCAGGGAAAGTTCAAATCTAAGTCTCTAAAGGCCATTCACTTTTCATTCTATTGCCTCTGTCACACCATGGAAGTGTTACCGTGTTTACCTGGAAAGTGGTCAATGCTCAATTCCACTAGAGGAGAGACTGTCCTTGTCATCTTACAGAATGTGAGCGCTCCCATAGTTCTTTTTTATTTTATGCCTTCACCCAGGCTGGAGTGCAGTGGTGCAATCTTGGCTCACTGCAATATCTGCCTCCCAGGCCAAGCAATCCTCCCCCTTCAACCTCCTGAGTAGCTGGGACTACAGGTGCATGCTACCACACCTGGCTAATTTTGTGTTTTTTCATAGAGATGGGGTCTCACCATGTTGCCCAGGCTGGTCTTGAACTCCTGGACTCAAGCTATCTGCCTTCCTCAGCCTCCCAAAGTGCTAAGACTACAGGCATGAACCATTGTCCCCTACCTCCATACTTTTTAAATTTAAAGAGTAGAAGTGGGTTTTGAAGATGGAGTACACCTTTTTGAGGCAGCAGCCCAGAGCTATGAGTTGTGCTGGTTGTGGAAACGCTATTAAGCTAATGAGGGTTGAAGCTGCTGTTAGGATCTTATGAACACTCCACTTAATTCAGCTGAGCCCACTGACCACTGTAAGCCCCATCAGTATCTTGTGTTCATGCCTGATATTGGTTATGTAGAAAAACCAAATGCATCTACTTCTGAGCTTTGAATTTCGAAGTATAGTCTAAAAGGGGTAAATTAATCTACTCGAAAAGGACATGGGAATTTTGATGTCAGGCTGACCTGATTTTGAATTCCAATTCCATCTCTTCCTGGTTCCTACTTATACTGTGCATAAGTAACTTCTTATTAAGTTATCTCCCCTGCCTCTGTGAAACAGGCGGTTACTATGGGAGTCAAATAAATGATATAAATAGAACACTGCTATGCTTGGTATATCATAGATACACACTGCATGAGAATTCTTTCCTTCGAGTTTCTAGGTTGGGCCTTTTAAATTTCTTTTTTTTATTTTTTAAAGTGAGAGGACTCTTTTTTGGAATCCCAAATAAGAGGTACATTTTGCTATTCATTTTACGGAGGAAAATGAATGATACTTGCCTGTTTTCTTTGAGCTAATGGTTAAGTCCCTTTCCACTCAAATGAAATGAACAAAACTAGTGATTTAGATACAGTGGACCAAAAAAAAAAAAAAAAAAGACACATAGAAAACAAGCTTCTTTGCAACAATGTACCAGATACAAGTATTCATTCTCCAATATCCCTGTTTTAAAATCCCAGCTCCAAGTACTTATTTTGTTAAATTTCATCCTAATTTTTGTAGCATCATCCTGAGACCTTCAGTACCCGGGCAGGATGCTGATGCTGATACTGCGTTACCCTCTATTCAGTAAGGAAACCATTCCTCGCCACCCCACTCACCACTGGGCAAATGCCCTCTACCTAATCATGAAAAAAAAAAAAGGGTTTAGAAGAAACAGAGAAGGAGTTATTTCTTTCTATTTTCCTAGGGTCATGTAGATAAATTACTTTGTGTAAAGAAATCTAAGCTATGCTAAGACCGTCTTGTCTGTGCAGAGCAGAGGCGGGGGCGGGGGGAGGGGAGAGGGTGGTGGGAACGACACAAGAAACTGATACACCGTTAACCAATAGAGACAGTATATCAGTTAGCCAGTGTAACTATTATTTTTTCCAAAGTGGTAGTAAAATTCAAGGTAAAAATGAACAATAATCAATAACCCCAGGAAAAGAGTATGTGAAAGAGGACTGAAAGAACATAACAATTATCAATAGGTTATAGGAAAAAATTTTATTTATTGGAGGATATTTAAATTTATTTATTGGAGGATATTTAATATTATTTTTAAAATAAGATAATGCCATTTCCCCAGTGATACAGAACTGACTTCTTTTCCAACCCACTTCTCCAAACATATATATATATACATATACATATATATATATACACACACACATACAGGGTCTCATTCCCATTGCCCAGGCTGGAGTACAGTGGCACGATCACAGCTCACTGCAGCCTTGACTCCACGGGCTCAGGCGATCCTCTCATCTCAGCCTCCTGAATAGCTAGACTACAGGCCAATGCCACCACGCCTGGCTAATTTTTGTATTTTTAGTAGAAACGGGGTTTTGCTATGTTGTCCAGGTTGACTGTCAACTCCTGGGCTCAACTGATTCCTCCACTTGGCCTCCCAAAGTGCTGGGATTACTGGCATGAGCTACCACACCCAGCCTCAACTTGTACTATTTCTTAACAAATCTCTGAAACCGTCAGGACTTACTTGATGATGCTCTCTGGAATGTGAATGCAATCCATTGGGATCAGCCCACTGAGTTCTGATAAGCTGTTGACATATTTAATTTTACTGCTGAATTTTGAACTAAAAAAAAAAAAAAGAAAAAATATGTATCATTAGTCGCTACCTTATCCATTCTAAGGCCATGCCTTTTCTTGAAAATCCTGATACACTTACCTTGGCCCAGCACTGTTACTAAGAGGGTAACATTATTTGACTAGTTACAATGTGCCAGACACTGTTTTGTTGGTGGTGGTGGTAGTGTTTTGTTTTTTACATTTATTTTTTAAATTGCCATGTAAAAATGTGTAACATGACGTTTTGAAATATGTGTATGTTGTGGAATGGCTAGACTGAGCTAATTAACATATGTATTACTTCACAAGCTTTTTTTGATACTTAAATCTACTCTCTTAGCAGTTTTCTATGATGCAATATATTATGATTAGCTATGGTCAACATGTTGTTCAATAGAGCTCTTGAATTTATGCCTCCTAACTGAAATTTCGTGCTCTTTGACCAACATCTCACTCCCAACCCCCAGCTTCTGGTGACCACCATTCCACTCTCTACTTCTGTAAATTCAATGAGTCTCACTCTGTCACTCAGGCTGGAGTGCAGTGGCACGATCTTGGCTCACTGCAACCTCCGCCTGCTGGGTTCAAGTAATTCTCCTGCCTCAGCCTCCCGAGTAGCTGGGACTATAGGGCACGCCACCATGCCTGGCTAATTTTTTGTATTTTTAGTAGAGATGGGGTTTCACCATGTTGGCCAGGCTGGTCTTGAACTCCTGACCTCATGATCTGCCCACCTCAGCCTCCCAAAGTGCTGGGATTACAGGCATGAGCGAGTGAGCATGGCCCAAGTTCAACTTTTTTAGATTCCACATATAAGTGAGATCATGCAGTATTTGACTAAATGCTGTTTTAAGTGGTTTACGTACATGAATGCATGTATTTCTTATTACAGCCTAGTGAGGTAGATACTATTTTTATCCTCTTTTCAAACAGATACAGGGCAGTTAAGTGTTTGCCCAATGTCTCACCATTAGTAAATGACAAAGCCCTAACTTGGGCAGTCTGACTTTGGGGTTCAAACTCTTGACCACACATTGTACAGCCTCCCAGGAGTTCCTGCTACTCTGAATAGTCAATGCTTTATGGCTCATTTGTCTCTGCTTACTTGTTTATTAGTTTGCAAGAAACAGAAACCTTATCATTAGTTCTTTCAGAATCTACCAAGTTTGATGATACTTTAAAAATATATGTAAATGTAAACTCATTTATCTTTATTTTTTAGTTTATTTTTTTTTAAATTGTGTTTTTTTAAAGTTTTAGGTTGAACGTTTATTCTAGATGAACCAACATTCAAAAATATGTTCCAATAATTGGATTTAAATTACAAGCAACTTTCATCTAAATATGTTCGTTTTTGATATGCGTAAATGCACAGAAAACAACTTGGAAGGATACCAATGAAACTGATAGAAGAATTTGCCTCTGGCAACGGGGATTAGAAATAGGAACTAGTAATTGTTAAAGGAAGAACTTGGTCTTACCTGTAATGATAGGATGCATCTCTGAAGAACACATTTTCTTATTACTTGTGTCATTCCAAACTAATTAAAAACATATATCATTCCACTTGAAAGAGAACTTGATCAAGGGTCTAACATTCTTGAAGGTTTCAAATGAAAAGGGCTTTTTTAGTCTGCTGGGATCTTACTGAGCTGTCTGCCATCTGTACTGCCTTGTGTTTAACTACTATGCATTCTAGTAAGAGGCTTTTTTGAGGTGTTTCTTCTATCCGTCTATCTTTAATACTTTACTTGCAATTTTGGGTGGTGACTTGTGAACAGCCTTCCTCTCCATGCAGTAGTTCCTGGCCCTCCTGATAAGTCCTGGGTCAACACACATTACTGGTGATATGCTATATTAAACCTTTTTCTTCCTGTGGAGTTGTTGAGCTAAATTCAGGTTTTGATAAAAGACTGAGAGGGTCACTGAGAGGGAGAAGAAGTCATTCAAAGGAAAAACCTCTGGCTCCAGTGTTAACATTCACTGGAATTTTACAGTTCTCTGAACATGCCATGTTCTGTCCTTATTGATGTATTTGTATCTGCCGTTTTGTCTACCTGTTTCTTTAACCTGGATTGTTCTTCTCCCTGATTTCAGCTAGCCAATCCTATTAGTCCTTCAAAACTCACCTTGAGAGAAGGCGTCTTTCTGTAAAGCCTCTCTTGATGCTCATTATCAGCTTTCGCTCTCTACAAGGTATACCCCCAAACTCACCCTCACCTTGAGTCATCACTTCCTCAAAGTACAATTGTATCCTGTATTGTAATTGTTTAATTGTCTGCCCACGTCTACTCCAGGCTTTGAGCTCTTTAAGTACAGCAATCTAGATATGTGATTTCCCAATCCAGACAAATTACTCATTTTTTTCCCACAACTTTTATTTTACTTTCAGGGGTACATGTACAGGTTTTTATGTGGGTAAAGTGCATGTCACAGTGGTTTGATGTACAGATTATTTTGTCTCCTAGTTAATGAGCATAACTAGTACCTGATAGGTAGTTTTTGATCCTCACTCTCCTCCACTTTCCACCCTCTAGTAGGCCCTGGTGTCTGCAGTGTAGTCAATGTTTACTTCCCACTTATAAGTGAGAACATGCAGTATTTGGTTTTCTTAGGATAACTCACTTAGAATAATGACCTTCAGCTCCATCCATGTTGTTGCAAAGGACATGGTTTAGTTCTTTTTTATGGCTGTGTAGTATTCCATAGTGTACAGGTACTGCATTTGCTTTATCCAGTCCGTTGCTAATGGACATCTAGGTTGATTCCCCGTCGTTGCTATTGTGAATAGTGCTGCGATGAACATATGCGTGCATATGTCTTTATGGTGGAATGATTTATATTCCTCTGGGTATTTACCCAGTAATGGGATTGCTAGGTCAAATGGTAGTACTGCTTTAAGTTCTTTGAGAAATCTCCAAACTGCCAATAACTCATTGTTTAAAATGAACTTGCCATATACCTCTACCATAGATGTTACCCTTCAGCAGTGAAAAGACCTATAATACATTTTGTGGTCTCTTCTTTCAGATCTACAAGTTTCTAACACTGATGTAAATTGATTCAAGGAAGGATCTTTAAAGAGGTTCCTACCTGATGAAATTGTAGAATATAATTATTAAATACTTGATGTAGGTTTTCTTTAGAATTGGGCAGACAACTGGGTTCAAAGCCTGAGTCTATCATTTATAGGCTGTGTCACCCTAGACCTGAGGTTGGTAAATGATAGCCCATGGCTGACGCCAGCTTGCTGTCAGTTTTTTATTTTTTCTTCAGAGACTAGGACTCACTCTGTCACCCAAGCTGGAGTGCAGTGGCGTGATCATAGCTCCCTACAGCCTTGAACTCCTGAGCTCAGGTGATCCTCCTGCTTCAGCCTCTGGAGTAGCTAGGACTACAGGCACATGCTACAGTGCCAAGCTAAATTTTAAAACAAATTTTCCAGAAACAGGGTCTCCCTATGTTGCCCAGGCTTATCTTGAACTCCTTGTCTCAAGCAATCCTCCTGTTTCAGCTTCCTGAGTAGCTGAAATTACAGGCACAAGCCTGTCTGATTTTTATTGTCCTCGAGTGAAGAATGATTTGGGGTTTTAAGTGGTTAAAAATATATAAAAATAAAAATATTTTATGATGTTGGCTAGGTATATGGCTCACACCTGTAGTCCCAGCACTTTGGGAAGCCAAGGCAGGCAGATCACTTGAGGTTGAGAGTTCAAGACCAGCCTGGCCAACATGGCAAAACCTTATCTCTACTAAAAATATAAAAATTATCTGGGTGTGGTGGCACATGCCTGTCAGCTACTCAAGAGGCTGAGGCAGGAGAGTTGTTTGAACATAGGAGGTGGAGGCTGCAGTGAGCCAAGGTCACGCCACTGCTCTCCAGCCTGGGTGACAGAGCGAGATTCCATCTCAAAAAAATATATATTTTTTATGATGTAAAAATCATAGGAAATTCAATTCTGATGTTCATAAATAAAGTTTCGTCAGAGGCTGGGCATGGTAGCTCATGCCTGTAACCCCAGCTCTTTGGGAGGCCAAGGTGAGAGGATCACCTGAATTCAGGAGTTCAAGACCAGCCTGGGAAACATGGCAAACCGTGTCTCTGCCAAAACTACAAAAACTTAGCCAGGCGTGCTGGTACACATCTGTGGTCCCAGCTACTTGGGAGGCTTAGATGGGAGAACTGTACCACAGCACTCCAGCCTGGGCAACAGAGTGAGACTCTGTCTCAAAAAAAAAAAAAAAAAGGTTTTATCAGTACACAGCCACTTAACTTGTTTGCATGTTACCTCTGGCTGCTTTTGCTCTATAATGGCAGAGTTGAGTAGTTGTGACTGAGATCATAGAGCCAGTGAAGCCTAAACTATTTACTATTTGGACCTTTGTAAACAATGTTTGCTGGCTCCTGCTTCAGACAATTTATTTGACCTCCCTGAATCTCAGAAGTTATTCCCATATAATGAAAATAGTCAACGGTATCTGTTTCAGGCTGGGCATGGTGGCTCATGCCTGTAATCTCAGCACTTTGGGCCAAGGCAGGCAGATTGCTTGAGCCTAGGAGTTTGAGACCAGCTTGGGCAACATAATAAGACCCTGTCTCTACAAAAAGTAAAAAAAATTAGCTGGGTGTGGTGGCACACTCCCAGCTACTAGGGAGGCTAAGGTGGGAGGATTGCTTGATCCCAGGAGTTTGAGGCTACAGTGAGCCATGATTGTGCCACTCCACTCTAGCCTGGGTGACTCAGGGAGACCGTATCTCAAAACAAAAAAAACGAACAAAAAACTATCTACTTCAGAGGACTGTCATTAGGTTAAATGAGATCATGCAAATAAGCACTCAATAAATGTAAGCTATTATTAGTCATAATTTACCACAACACTATTGCTATAATTTTATTGCTATTTTTGCCAATGTTAGTATCTTGAAGCTCCCTTCAATAAGTAGTGTTGAATTATAATAATTTTCAATATCCTTACAGTAACAAATGTTTTCTTATTGTTAAACTAAATTTGGCTTGAGGCTTTCTCTGTACTTGGAGTTCCTAGGTAGCAAACTGCAACCTAACATAGTATGTAAATAAAATTCCAACCTAACTTATGAGTATATTTTTGCAAAAACTAGCTGTCTCAGCCGATCAAAGCAGCTGGGCTTCAGCAAACACAGGTTGCCAGATGATCAGACCATGACCTTATATAAGGCCAAAGCTTCGTCACACTGTACCCAAATAAGGTAACTGCTGAGCTGTAACCAATCAAGCTATTTCTATACATCGTCTTGTTTTTCTCTGGACAAATACTGTCTGCCCACTTTGCTGGGTGGAGCTCTCTGAACCTCTCTCTCCTGGTTCTAAGTGATGCTGGATTCATAAATCATTTTTTGTTCAAATAAACTGATTAATTTGTCCAACGTTTATCTTTTAATATTACTTAATCAAGAAAAAAAACATTTGTTTTATAAGAGCTGAATTATTAAACAAACATCGAGGAATCGGTAACAGTACTAATGTTTACTTTTCTAGCCATTAAACTTTTTAAAAGCTTATCAGCATACATTGATTCCTACTCCCTAGTTAAAGCATATTCTGAAATTATTAAAAGAAGTAGCTCTTTGTATACCTTAAATAGGTCATTATATATTTTTTTTTCTTTTTTTTTTTTTGAGACAGAGTCTTACTCTGTTGCCCAAGCTGGAGTTCACTGGCATGATCTTGCTTCACTGTAACCTCCACCTCCCCGGTTCAAGCAATTCTCCTGCCTTAGCCTCCCTAGTAGCTGGGACTACAGGCATGCCACCACTATGCCCGGCTAATTTTTTGTGTTTTTGGTAGAGATGGGGTTTCATCATGTTGGCCAGGCTGATCTCAAACTTCTGACCTCAAGTGATCTGCCTGCCTCTGCCTCCTCAAGTGCTGAGATTACAGGCATGAGCCACCCTGACTGATTGGTCATGATTTTTTTAAAAGCAATTTAACATAGTATGGTAAACAGCTACCATTGCCACAGGGAAATGAGGGTGAATCCTGCTACTCGGTTATTGGAAGTGGGGAATAAGAATAATAAATAAATATAAATAAATACTGAACAAGAAAGGTAGAATTTGGAAGCTACAGTAAAATCTATGTGAAAAAAAAAAGATTTTAAAGTTTTTTTCTCTAGAAGCAAAGTTATTAGAATTTTTAAAAGAAATTCATTAATAATTTTAACATGGGAAAATTTCCATTAATCTAATGTGTATCCTGATGGTGGGCAAGATTTTATTCTGTTTTTAAAGCTATCTAGAAAATAAATATTCCTTTCATTTAACTATTAGAAGTCTTGCTATATTATGAACCATATCTAATTTTACTTTGCATCCCCAAGATGTAAGGTTATATAGAACCTAATATAAAATAAGTGACAAATAAATATTCACTGAATCAAAACCAAGACTCCTCATGGGTGATCAAAACACAGCTCTCAAAATGGCTGCCCAGACTCTATATAACTTCGATAGTTATACAAACATTGTGTAGGTCTGTTCAGAAGAAATGGAACAATTAAGACATGATATGGCTTCTGTTTCTGCCTTTGATTCATCTTTATTTTCCATTATCATGTTACCATACCTTTCTTATTCTCTACTTAATAACATATCACTTTAAATGTATTATCTATTCTCCTTTCTCATGTGGCATGAAAATCCCACCACTTCATCTTCCATGTTTACAGCAAGCAATTTAGAGGTCATGTCTTATAATGATCTGGGGGAAATATTCATCATGAAAACATTCTCTCTCTTAATTAGGGACTCTCAATGACTAGTCCAAAGTAACTTTCCAGGAAAGGCAGAGACAAATATATTTCCCTGGGTACTGTTAGTTTATGAATTCTTATTTTTAGGATGAGTACATATTTTTTAAATCTACCAGTAGTACTTTTACTTTATTACAATAATAACTATACCTTATAAAAGGTCGTGTCACAGCAAGGATGGTTCTGATGAACCAAGATGGATGAACAATGATGAATGATTTCAAATTCTTCCGCAATCTATTTTGAAAAAAGAAAAAATACATTACTCTTAAGCCATTTTCAGTGGGAATTAAACATTAAACATATTCCTAAATACAAATATATATAAATTAGGCTGGGCGTGATGGTTCATGCCTATAATCCCCGCACTTTGGGAGGCCGAGGCAGGCAAATCACCTGAGGTCAGGAGTTTGAGACCAGCCTGGCAAACATGTTGAAATCCCATCTCTACTAAAAATAATTTTTTAAAAATTAGCTGGCGCCTATAGTCCTGGCTACTCAAGGGGCTGAGCCAGGAGAATTGCTTGAACCCAGGAGGTGGAGGTTGCAGTGAGCTGAGATCACACCACTGCACAATAGCCTGGGTGACACAGACAGACTCCAACTAAAAAAAAAAATATGTGTGTATATATATATATATACACACATATACATGTATATACATACACACATATATAAATTTTAGGGAGTTTTATGCAAGTTACTATTACCTGGTGGGAATATATAGAATGGCCATGATTAATGACAAAAATGATTTTTGAGACGTAATTTGAAACTTGTATGATTTTAACCTCATTTTCTCATAGAAATAAATGTAAAATAGAATGGTTGTGTTCTTAGAGTGCATGAATCCAGTGGCTAACCTGAACTGACAGTGAATGTCGAAATAAGAGCACAATGGTTCTCCAAATCACAATCGTCCTAGTTCACATAAACGGCAGCAAGATCACATGATACCATTAAAGAATCAGGGGTATTTTGGTTTATCAGCTCAAGTTGCACCTTCCTGTGGCAACAGCACACGCATAGTTTAAAACAGACTTAGTCTGCCAGGTTTGAATTACATTTAATAAAATCTAGGGGGGAATTGCTTTATTTCAGCTTTTGGGCATCAAATAACACTTTTATTAATATTACTATAATTTATTGTTTTAAATACACATAACTCAATGTTCCTAAAATGCGATTGAATTTTTAGTAGACTAAAAGGGAATACAACATGGTCACTATTGAGGAAGTCAAAATAGTGATTAAATAATAGAGCCCACATACCGTCTGTCAATCATCTGGTAGCATTTCTTCATCCAGCCTAGCCCAGGCATCTTCCGTCTTGGGGTTGCACCGTTCAAGTACACGATCATATAGTCTTCGGCAACCATCAGCTCTAAAGTACTTATTACATATCTGATCACAGGAAGGAAGAGGAATGTTTTCAGTTCCCACATAAAATATTTCATCTGATTGACACCATAATTACATAACATTAAAAGTACAGGGTGCATGACATTTAAGAATGGTTGTGCCTATTACCGCTTTACCTTGGGAAGAATACAGTTGCCTAAGAGCATTCCTCTGAGAGTATTACTCATTTATTTGTATGGTTACCTATTTTTTAAATGTCGGTACCCTAGAAAAATGTATGGGTTAGAAAGAATCCTGACTTTCAAAAATGCCAACAATGTTGTCAAATCTTAAGGGTAACTCAGGTTAAATAAGGGCGGATATAAATGAAGTCAGGTTACACTCAGTCTTAGCTGACAAAGAACATGTTATCAAGGAACAAAAATAATACTTTGCCCAAAGGAAATGTTACAGAATTTTAAAATGCAAGCAAAATTCTGTTCATTTTGTTTTTAGTCTATTCTACCGACAAGAGCCCCTTTAAATGTTTTAGCCCCTTGAGCAACATTCTTTGACAGAAACGTTAGTGAATTTCTGTTGAAGGCTTAGAGTATTCTACATCATCTATTTTCTTTAATTAAAGATGCTCTATCTGCCATTACATGCCACAGACATTAACTCAAAGCACTTTGTTGTAAGTATCACTCACAGGAAAAGATTTTCCATGACATAGTGGTAATCCGCCCGACTGCTGTCTGGCAGAAAACAGGCAGCAAACACAATGATGGCATTTAGACCGTCCCCATAGTATCCTGGGGGACAAACAAAAAGACATTTGTAACCAATTGAAAGCTATTAACAAGGTAATATGTGACCTAATGGATAAATGTGAAGCCTTGGCAAGTGTGTCTTTGTGGATATATTAGCAACGTGAAATGGGGATTGACTATAGGTCTGCAGTATATACATATAGAGTTATCTTTCAGTGGTTAACATCTGTGTTTTACAGAGCGTTAAATATACAGTGCAATTCTATTTGCATATGTAGGCTATTCATATATCACAGATGATTATATGTGTCGTACATAGTTGTGAACATGGTGTGTAAATATTCAACATAACAAAGAAATGAGAGGGCAAGACATTTATGAATGTCTGATTTCTATAATACTAATATATAAGTACTTATACAGTACTTCTTTCTTCTGATGGCTAAGAAAGATATTCTGTTTGATCCTCTTTAGTTCTTTTTAGTTTTAGACACTGCTTAATTTTAAGGGAGCATTTAGCCACGGAACTGCAATATAATCTCTGACTCACACACTCCAGTGATCAAATACTAGTGAGTAGACAAGTAAAACATCTTTATTTTGATTTTGAGGCCCATAGTGCCCCTGGGATCAACAGACAGTGTAAAAACCCATGAAAAGTTCTAGCCTGGCCTTGTTCTGTCCATTACTGCCATGTAATCACCAGTGGGTATTTAGAGTTCTGAAAAAAACTAACACATTGGGTTCTGGGAGGACTAGATCAGACTTAAGCATATGTCCTGTCCTCCTACTCAAAGCCTGGAGGAAATCTCTATTTAATGATTTTACAGTCCAGAACTATATGACACAACAAACCCATAACTGGGTATATTTTTGGGCATACCTTCCCCCATCTTTTTTGCAGTAGAGTCACTGTCTCTTTGTAGAGAACATCTTATTAAACTGCTTTTCAAGAGTTAATTAACTCCATCCAAATCTATATACACCTACTGAGTGTGGTGGCTCATGCCTGTAATCCCAGCACTTTGGGAGGCTGAGGTGGGTGGATCACTTGACGCCAGGAGTTCAAGACCAGCCTGGACAGCATGGCGAAACTCCATCTCCACTAAAAATACAAAAATTACCTGGGCATGGTGGCACATGCCTGTAATCCCAGCTATTTGGGAGGCTGAGGCAGGAGAATGGCTTAAGCCTGGGAGGTGGAGGTTGCAGTGAGCCAAGATCGTACCACTGCCCTCCAGCCAGGGTGACAGAGCGAGATTCTGGGTCAAACAAACAAAACAACAACAAATCTATATACAGCCCACATTTTGCTGCCATGTAATCATCCAGTGAGTATTTAGAGTTCTGAAAAAACTAACACATTGGGTTCTGTTAAGGGCCTAGATTCTGAATCCTGTGAAGAAGAAGAAAACTTCCTCTTGCAAGAGGAGGAAAACTAAAAATGGGTCTCGTTAAATTATATTTGAGTCATATGAAATTCTGTACTTGCCGGAAAACTTGACAATTGCTTCCTAGTAACATGGGACGGAGGAGGTGCTACCTCCAGGTGGTGCTGAGAAAACAGCAAGCGGGAAAAGCAGGAAGTGTGGCCACTGAAACTCCAGGGGTCAAAGAACATGTAGATGCATTTCAGGACACCATTCCCCATCTTTTGAAAGCTCCAGCATCATTTTGGAATTGCCCTGTCTTTTAAGTAAGCTTGCCATTTCCCATAGTTTCTTTGAAACTCACAGCAGGTGTCAGTCAGACCCCCACAGGTAGCTATACGGAATGTCATATCTTTCCCACTTAAAAAGGGAAGCAATGTCTGAATTTTTATGTTTTAGTATCCCTGTCTGTCTAAACAATTGCAATGTATGTCATATAGTTCTGGACTGTAGAATCATTAGAGATTTCCTCCAAGCTTTGTGTAGGAAGACAGGACGTACACTTAAGCCTGGTTCAGTCCTCCCAGAAACCAATGTGTTAGTTTTTTCAGAACTCTAAATACCGACTAGTGATTACATGGCAGTAAAGTATTGGCTGTGTACAGATTTGGATGGAGTTAATTAACTCTTGAAAAGCAGTTTAATAAGATGTTTTCTACAAGAGAATGTGTCTGTACTGCAAAAAAAGATGGAGGAGGAGAGTAATACTGACTAAAAATATACCCAATTATGGGCTTGTATTACTAACTTGAGGTAGTTGTATACAATATTTATACTACATGTGGTGATACAGTATTGTTATATACACTATTTATACTACATATCTTAGAAGATGCTACCTATGTATGTCTTCAACTCATATAATACATGTTTGTGAGAGAGCAACGTAGGAGCTTCTCTCTGAATTTTTTTTTGCTTTAGTTCCGTCTTTTCCAGTATACAAGTATTTATCAACTACTTTTTAGAATGCAAGATGAAGGAAAATTGCAGGAGGAGATATATTTTAATACAAGAATTGCTTGTTAAAACAATTTCATTTCTGAAGAATACATAACTAAACGGAAATCCACAAAGGATATGGTGGCTTAGCTATCCTAATCCTCACATCACAAAGATAAACAGTTCATCCTCAGCACGATGAAAAAACAAAAGTTCATTAAAAGAGACAACAGACATAATGAATCCAACTTAAAAGCAAGTAAGAAAGCATCCTTTCAAAAGCCTCTTTCTAAATGTAGCAATCTGGCTCCAGAGTGTTACTGTAATTTCAAGATCATGACTGCTCAGTTACTTTGATTTCTTTATTGCCAGAGAACTTCTAAGAAATTTTTTTTGAAAGAGAAAGACTGAGGTTTGTAAACAATACCTCATATGTCATTTTAAATGGCAGTTCAGATCACTGAGTAAATATGGTCTGCCCTTTGAATGTTGTAGCGTCATGTTCATCTGAGTTCATTCAACTAAAGGAATACTATGGGATCAACTTACTACTTCATGATCGCTGTCTAAGTAAGAAATGTCTCAATATGAAAAGTACTGAAATTTAGAAATGAAAATGGCTGTTTGTACTTTTGGGTAGAAGAGCTTTAAGAAGGAGAAGAGCGAAAAAGAGAAGGAAGAAACTAGGAGGAGAGGAGATAATAGAAGGAGGAAAATAAAAGAAAAAGATTTCCACAGGAAAATTTTCCTCCTAAATCAAGAGCCAGTGCCATTGGCAGGCTTGGGAGGTATTTCAGATAATACCTTAATTTTTCTATAGCTGCTTCCTGCTAAAAAAAAAAAATTAAAAAATCAGATAATGCTATAATTGCAGGCAAAGTGCAATAACTAGAATTCATAGGATCTTTTATTTTGCCCCTCCCAAATACCTTGGAGGGGGTCAGTTAACCCCTCAATTTCTATTCTCAAGTATGCAGCTTACTCAAGTAAAGTTTCCTGTTGGCAACAGCATAATTCATTTGAAGTCTGGTTTTAAAACATTTCTTTCATTAGACTCTCTTCCCAGTAAAGGTGAGGTGAATTCAGGCTGTATGTACTGGGAGGGGTGCCTGAGCAACCCCACCGGGCGTCTCCTGAGACCCTCTGAAGCCAGGACGCAAACCTTACCTGAGTGACACAGACAGGCATGAACGGGATGTAACACAAGTTTGCTGGCCAGCAAATGGAATGGAGACAGAGGAAAGATGTCACAGTCACAATCAAAACACACACACACACACACACACACACACACACACACACACACACCAGCCAGTGACTCTTCTCCTCATTATTTCGAGGGTCATTTGTCCAGCAAGACTGCAGAGAAGGTTACCTGAATCTCCTATAATGAAATAAGAGAAATAAAAAAAAAAAAGGAAAGAAAGAAAGGAAACTCCTTGTTAACATTATTTGGGGTGATTGTTCTCCATTATTTAAATGGGTTTCTCTGCTCCAAGTTGAAAAAAAAGCCTCAGAGGGACCCCATATTGTTGGCTGAGCAAAACCATCCAAATCCCTCTTTACTTTTATTTATGCAGATGGCAGAGATATTGTTCATGGGCTCAGTGAAGTCCTCGAGGCCCAGAGAAGATAAATAATGTATCAAGGTCACAGACTAGTAAGTCGCAGAGATGGGTTTCGAGCCTCATTCTTCTATATTGCATGCAGGGCCTCTGGCAATAGTCCATATCAAGGTCACCAAGGCTGAAGACAGAATTAATTATTTATTCAAATACTGCCATCATGCCACCAGTATTCTCAACAGGTGGGACACTTGGCAGGGCCTGGCTTTGGGGCTAACTTCTGCAGCTCTTTTGATCGCCCGTGCCTTACAGTTTTCGGCATAGAAGGCTGTGCAGCTGGCACTTCTCTATTGGCCTGAATGAGAGAACTTCCTTACAGCAAAATGCCAAGCAGCAAACAAGATTCATGTTCACTGTGAAGTGACTGCTGCTTTTTAAATGCTCGTCAGAAGCCAGAAGGACAAACTCAGTAGGCTGGTAAGTAAGGAGCTTTCTCATCATTATGGTCTAAGAGAGTGGTGTAAACTCCCAATGTGGAAGACAAAGCTTTGGCAAATTCAGAAGTAACATCTCAAGTATCTTTACCTACAGAGCACAAAAGCTGCTCAGGGTGTAGGAAAAGGTGGCATCTCGCTAAAGTTCAGGATGGGTGCAGCCAGAGGCACGTGTCATGCAGGCCAGTGCCTGGAGGGGGCTGAGGCAGGGCTGGGGAGAGGGGAGGTAGCCTTCTCCTCAAAACAAATCAGACAGTCACACAGACAAAAACTGAGCTTGCAACGCAGAATGGAGAAGAACAAATGCCAAAGGGAGGAGAGCACAGCAAACCAGGTTAGCCCTGAGGCCTCAGGTGAATTGTTACAAAGACTGTGACTGACAGGCAGAAGCAGTGGCATTTTCTGACCATCAGTGCTCTGATGATATTCACTCTCTCCTGATTTGGACAACAGACTGATGGGCTTGACCACGCCACCCAGCCCACCTAAAGCACAAACAGGCAAGTCTACCGGGTATTAGCAGATAACTAGCCCTGGGAGAGCAGCAAGACCATGAGCTGCCTTTCAACACAGCTCTTACATGCAGAGCTGATGGTAAAAATATTTATAGGGCTTATCACTGGGTGAGTTTGATTTGACAGACATTTTGTTAATACTTTAAAAAATGAACAGATAACTCTTACAGGCAGCCTTTGTTTTATTTTCAAAAAGAAAACAAACCAAAGAAAGCTGATAGGTGGTGCAAAGGAGGTGTGACCTGGGAAGATGGGGAAGACTGAGTGTTCTTCTTACTGTTTTCACATAAAAACAAAAGGGTTAACTCTACAACCAGCTGTCTGTCACTTTCAGCAAGATTGGGCCAACTCTCATTCCAAAGGGCTACGGGCATGATTTCCCTCAGAGGAAACTGCCCCTGACTCCACAGCAGCGATCAGGAGGTCCTATTTCCATTTCAGGTCAAACAGTAAGGCAAGAAAAAGAAAAGTCATGGCCAAGGGCAGGGACTGGCATTCCCCTTTGCTACAGTGGTCAGGTTCCCTGGGTGGTCTTGATACTTAACGTGGGGGTAGCAATGTATGGGATGGAAGGTGAAAAATCTGCTGGCAGAGGAAGGTTTGATTGAAATAAAAAAAACATCCTTCTGCTTGTTATAATAGAAAACAAAAGCAGTGTTCTACTGCAGTGCCAAGACTCTTATTTCCCTGTCCTCATTAAGGAAGAGTGAATTGAGAGAGCAACAACTGCCTTGTCAGCTCACACTCTTTCTAGAACAGCTGGATGGTTACAGCGGTGCCTCAGGACTTTGGGAAAGGAAGGCATGAAGCAGAAAAATCAAAACGCTGCTGACATTTTCTGAAGTCGACAGTGTTAAATGTGTTGCTTGCGATCATCTGACTTTTTGTGAATCTCAAATTAACCAGGGCCACATATGCTCCAGGAGCCCTCGAGCAAGTGCAGGAAATAACAAAACACACTTTTCTCTCTCCCTTGGCTCTTGCCAAACAGGTAGAGGCTTTGACTGGGGTTAGCTGTTGTCAGGCCTAGATTTACTGCAGCTTACAGAAAGGCAAACTTCAGGCAGGAGGAACAATTACCAAGCTGAGTCTAAAAAAATATCCCCAAAGCTTCTGAAGAGGATTGAAAGGATCATTTTGTAATGAGAAGCACCTCAGGCATAGTGTTATGATACAGGCCATGGTGTCACATACTCTATTCGGTTCAGCCCTACAATGGACTGGTAAGAATGCCAAACAGACATCTAAATAGACACCTATGGCTTTCAATAAATTTGCACAGAAGATGATAGCTATCACATAAGTAGCATGAAAATCCTGTTTTATATTGGAAAGTTGTCTTTGCCTAGTAGGATTTCAAATGTTTACTGAATTGAATATGAGGAAATATACTTGGCTCTATAGTTCCCTGATTATTGACTATAGAATAGGGCCTTTGAGATGTGGTGCTCCAGAGAACTCTAGACTCATTTTCTGATTTTAAATAAAATGGCTGCCCCTTCCCCCATTTCCCAGATTCACCCAGAGCTCGACTACCCCCTTGCCCCATTTCCCAGATTCACACAGAGCTCGACTACCTCCGTGAGAAATGACTCTCCGGTAGGGCTCGATAACCTTCATGTCAATGCGCTGCTCTTGTTCTCCAATCACCACTGTCCTCCACAGCCGGTTGTCCTCCCTTTCCTCTTCAGCTGTATATTCTGGAATAGACTCTGACTCTTGGCCAGAATCTTTGTTGGCTGTGGGATCTTCTGGAAACAAAGCACAGAGCAGGGCTGAAGGAGCAAGTCCTCCACAGTGCAGGCAGCTAAACAGCAAATTGTAAGCTACATCCTGCAGAATCAACCTGATGGAAGTCCTTGTTTTTTTATAGCTTTTACAGAACTTAGCGCTATCCTGACCACATAAAGTGTACTCAATGAAGTCTTTTTTATTAACTGAACAACCAGATCGATCGCTAAGGCCATGCTGAGAGTGAGACTAGGTGCAAAGCTTGAGCTGTCTTGCATGGGTGGTGGCCCGGGGTGTGCATGAGCCAGGACCAACTCATCCTTGATCAGGGTAAAGATTACAGGTCTTTCTAAGGGCGTGAAAGGTTGTGTATTAGGCTCAGAAAATCTTGGGGTTTGGAGGCCACATCTCTTCAGTGTTCAGAATGTTTTGGGGCCCTCAACTTGGAACCGTGATGATACTAGCAGCCAAGACTCCTACTCTAAGACTCTTACAACTGGGCTGAGCCTCCTGTTGGGAGCACACCTGGACATAAATTTGATATTTCTTTCTATTTACTGTTTCAAAATATGCCACACAAAGATTTTACAGTAAGTGAGAAACAACTTTGTAAACCAGAAATGCTTCAAGACCCTAAATGCACAAGACTCCTAAACTGATGGGTACATAAGAAAATAAAAAAGCCTACTGAGCATTCTCTGGGAAGAAATGTACTCTTGTGCATTCAAAAAAAAGGTAACCATTTGTTAAGAAAAGAATAAGCAGCAATTGTTTCCATGTTTACTAGAAGTATTAGTAGAGTGTAATGATGGTTATTTTTTGTATGTTTAAGTAACTTGCAAGAAAAGATTAATTGTAACCTTCACAACAATACCAAGATGTTATCATTCTTATTTTTCCATTCCTGGAAAAGCACCATTGAATTTACACTGCATTTCACTTCTTTCTATGGCACTTTGATGATAATAGCACTATTGTGTTAAGTATTGACCTTGTACCAGGTACCAGGTCATTATAGCAATGCAAAAAACTGATTCTGAAGTAGTTTGCCTCAGATCACAGTTACTAAGCAAATACAGTCAAAACCTTTAACTTTTTCAGCCCTTCTAACCTATCACATTGTACGTTAAGTATGTGACTCCCCTTATTTATTTTACAAAGTGGCTGCGAGTCCCTTGGGCTAAGAAACTGTGCCTTGAATCCCTTTAATATTCACTTCCACCAACCCGCTCCCTACTTAGCTTGCAAACTTACTCAGAACACTCAAAAACAATTGAGAAAGTGAGTGAGTAAATGAAGGAAAACTTGGATAATTTCCTGGAAATAGAGGTAATCTATAAGGGAGCCACAACACCACCATTATCTTCTGGAAGAATCTGCAATTATACATTGAGAAGTGTCTGATTACCAATGACTGAGATAGCAAAATGAAGTTCGGTTGGGAAGCAATCCCAGCCTTTTTTGCCAACAGCAACAGCTACCACCACCTACAGAGCCTTGGCTCACTCAGGCTTCCACTGTGTTCCCACCAGCATGCGGCAGCTTATCAAGGAGACCATAAACCACTGGCTTCAGACCAAGCATTGTGTCCTTTGTGCAACTCCACCCATCTGTCTGGAGGCCCTTCCTGCTTCTTCCTTCCTACGTGAGTTAGGACCCTAGGATGCTAATCTTAGCTCCCTTCCTGGGACTCAGTTTCCCATCTGGTCTCTACTCCCTCAGAACTCTGGATTCTGAAGCAGGTTTGTCTTCTGATGCTCTTTTACACACCCTCTTTTCCCTCCAGGGAACTTTCCATCCACCAGACCCTCTTCGTCCTGTTTAGTACCCCTTGGCCTGCTCTAGCTCTACCCTGGTCATGGTTGTTTTGTTTTCTGCAAATTTTATTAAAATTCCCTCATGTAAAAAAAAATTTGGTTGGGCATAGTGGCTCAAGCCTATAATCCCAGCATTTTGAGAGGCCAAGGCAGGTAGATCGCTTGCGCTCAGGGGTTCGAGACCAGCCTGGGCAACATGGCAAAACCCAGTCTCTACAAAAAAATACCAAAATTAGCTGGATATGTTGGCATGTGCCTGTATTCCTAACTACCTGGGAGGCTGAGGTGGGAGAATCATGTGAGTCCAGGAGGTTGAGGCTGCAGTGAGCTATGATGGCGCCACTGCACTCAAGTCTGGGTGACAGAGTGAGACCTTGTCTCAAAATAAAAAATTTGTATACTACATTCTTTATTATGGTTATAGTAAAACACATATCACATAAATATAGTCAACTGATCTTTGACAAGGGGCAAAGGCAATACAGTAAAGCAAAGATAGTCTTTTCAACAAATAGTGCTGGAATAACTGGGTATCCTGCAAAATAACGAATCTGGACTCAGGCCTTTGATCCTTCACAAAAGTTAACTCCAAGTGGATCTTAGACCTAAATGTAAAATGCAAAACTATAAAACCTTTAGAAGAGGAGAAAATGTAATTGGCCCTAGGTGCAAAGATGACTCTTTAGATACAATACCAAAGACATGATCCGTGAAAGAAATAATTGATTAGGTGGACTTCATTAAAATTAAAACTTCTACATGAAAGACAAAGAGAATGAGAAGACAAACCATAGACTTGGAGAAAATATTTACAAAACACATCTGATGAGGAGTGTTATCCAAAATATACAAAGAATGCTTAATACTCAACAATAAGAAAATGGGCAAAAGACCTGGACAGGTACCTCACAAAGAAAATACACAGGTGACAGGTAAGCATGTGAAAAGATGTTCCATATCATGTGTCATTACAGAATTTTGAATTAAAACAATAGCAAGATACCACTACATACCTAAATGGCCCAAATCCAGAACACAGACACCAAATGCTGGTGAGAATGCAAAGCAACAGAAACTCGCTTTCATTGCTGGTGGGAATGCAAAATGGTCCAGCCACTTTGGAAGAGTGTGGCAGTTTCTTACAAAATTAAGCATACTCTTACCTTACAATCTAGCAGTCATACTCCTTGGTAATTACCCAAATGCACTGAAAATGTATGCCCTCACAAAAGGCTGTACATGTATGTTTATAGCAGCTTTATGCATAATTGCCAAAACTTGGAAGCAACCAAGATGTCCTTCAGCAGGTGAATGAAAAATAAACTGTGATTCGTCCAGACAGTAGAATATTATTCAGCATTAAAAAGGAATGATCTGTCAAGCCATGAAAGGATATGGAAGAACTTTAATTGCATAAGTGACGAAAGCCAGACTGAAAAAGCTGCCTATTGTATGAATCCAACTGCATGGATTCTGGAAGACGCAAAACTATGGAGACAGTAAAAGCATCAGTGATTGCCAAGGGTTGGGGGAAAGGAAGAAATAGAGCACAGAGAATTAAGGCAGAAAAGCTATTATGTATGATACTACAATGGTGGATACATGCTGCCTCCATACAGTTGCTCAAACCCACAGAATGCACAATACAAACTGAACCCGTCGTGTAAATTATGGACCTTGGGTGATGATGTATCAATGCAGGTTCATCAATTGTAACAAACAAACCACTTTGGGAATGTAGATAGTGAAGGGGGGTGAATGTGTGTAGAGAAACAGGGTGCAGGAAAACTCTGTACTTTCCACCCAAATATGCTGTGAACCTGAAGTTGTGCTTAAGAATAAAGTTCATTTTTAAAAAGTAAAACACATTGATTAAAGTGCCAGCAATACAGAAATTTTTCATGAAAACAATAAAAATCGCCAATGCCACTCATCTATTACTATGTGATGTGTATCGCTCTTCCTCTGCACATTCACAGACATGTTTATTTTTCAAAAAGTATGATTATTCTATATATTCTGCATGTTCTATACAGACTGTTCTATTAAAATAATATAGGTTTGAGACCAGCCTGGGAAACATGGCAAAATCTCCTCTCTACAAAAAAAAATACACCAATTAGCTGGGTGTGGTGGCACACGCCTGTAGTCCTAGCTACTCAGGAGGCTAAGGTAGGAGGGTCACCTGAGCCTGGGAGATCAAGGTTGCAGGGGGCTGAGATGCCACTGCATCCAGCCTAGCTGACAGAGGGCCTGTCTATATATATATATATATATATATATATATACACACACACACACACACACACATACACATTTTAATATGTATATTTACATATATATTTTAATATATAGTATACTATAGAGAGATATTCTCTCTATAGTATAGACTTTTTGTCTCGATAAATATAAATCCTGCTCATTTTTAAAAGTAGCCCTCAAGTATTCCATTTTGCTGATGTATTTTAGTTTACCAATGCCATGGTGATGAAATGTAGTTTTATTTCTTTTTATTGTTATTCTTTATAAAGAATTTGCTTCAGTAAGCATCTGCATGAAGGTATCTTACCTTATTTGTACACATATTGCTATAGGGGAACTTTCTAGCAACGGAGTGCTGGGTCAGCAGGCATAACCACTTAAAAGTTTTTGGGACATTTTTGCCCTTCAGTATGCTACACCAAAATACAGGAGAGGGCCAGATTTCCCCCTATGGTCAAGGACATGATAGGCTATCAAAGTTTTCAACCCTTGACGATTTAAGAGGAAATGATCTCATTGTTTTAATTTGAATTTCTTTAATTATTAAAGAAGGTAAGCACTTTTCACTGTTTATTGGCTATTTATATTTCTCTTACTGACAAGAAGGTACCTTTAAAGCCCTTTTCCAATTGTGGTCCTTATTAATTAGTTGCAGTCTTTCTATAGAACTTCGTTAGTGTCGTAATATTTTTTTTTTGGTCTTGTGGTTACGTATACCTATCTTTTCCTGCCAAATAGAAATTCAATATTTTTATGTAGTTGAATTTGTTAACTTTTTATTTGTTTTTTCATTATGGTATCATAGTAAGAAAGGACATCTCTATGTTAAAAGTATGTTTGTGTGTACACACACACACTCCTATCAACATTTTCCTATAAAAACGGTATTATTATTTTGGTGTAAAAGTCCAGGGCTGGACCTTTTTATGGGGTGTTCTATTCCTAATGTTTCAGAGAGTGGGAGCTTGCAAGTTTTAGGGTTCCTCCTTCCTTTCCTCTTCTGGCTGATGTAAATGGAGGAAAAAGTTATCTAAGAGCTAGGGGGTACATTAAGTTTTCTTAAGTTGTTCATTTCTAGAAGTCAACAATACAAGCTAGTAAGAAGTAAAGATAGCTTTACTGACTTTCTGGTATTAGCAAAACCCTCCTGATCTTCATAATTCTTTTGTTCTAACTATAAATTACCATCTTCCCCACAACCTTCATTTTCCCACTATTTGCAAACATTTTCGGGTCTCATTTAACTCTCTATCCTGGTGCTCTCTAAATTTAATTTTTGTTCTCATGCCTCTTCACTTAGAAATACTTGGTTCTTTGTGTCCTTCACTCAATGATGAGCTTCTCTTCCCAGTGGCTGTTGGAGTCAATTAAAATTTTGTACACAGGGGAGAAGCCAGCTTGAACATTTGCTCACGTCTTTTTGAGATGATGTAGCACACAAGCCCCTGAATGGTCTGTGCTACACAGACCACAGTGGGGAGTGTGGTGTTGGTGCTCATAATGGAATAACTAATGGTGATGTCAGCTGTGGCCTTCCAGTAGGCAGCTGCATTTGTGAAAGCTTTTATATCACAATCTTGCACTGGTTAATGTGAGTACTCCTAGAGGACATGTTTGAAGCTTTTCTGGTTATAAGAAAGATATCCTATATACTGTTAAAAAAGTCTTTAGATTTTTTTTGGTGACAAACAGCAAGCAGGCAGTTAATTTGCAGGTAAAATATTAGCACACGAAATACAAAGAAAAGTCCTCCTTTCAGACAACACCATTATGGCATAAGGCTGCTTGTGGATAAGACAAAATAAGCTTAGCACTTGATTTAGAGTTAAAATGGAAAACTGATTTTATAAGCTGGTTGCCTGCAGACTGTGAAAATAATGGAAAATCATGGATGGGGAAGTTCAATGAAGTGACACCCTGATTATCTGGAAATAATATTGGGGTGCCTTATTAACAAAGAAAACTCATTAGGGGTTAATTTTTAAAAAGGTCTTTTAGAAGAGGTCACTAAACATCACGTGGGGGCATCTAAAATATAAGAGCACATGAGAATTTCTTATAACATTCTTATCAGAAATCGACTAAAATTTATCATTTTTCCACTTCCCTTATGAAATACTTTTGTTAAAATCTGAATGGTGGTAAAAATAACTTTGTTGTTGGTTTGGAAAACAGAAATGGGTTACTGTTTTTTCTGACCTCTGGATATTTTTTCAGTTTCTAGGATTAATAAATTGAAGTATTAAAAAAGAGAAAACTCAGATCTTTTCTTTTTTTTTTTTTTTTTTTTTTTTTGAGGCGGAGTCTCGCTCTGCCGCCAGGCTGGAGTGCAGTGGCACAATCTTGGCTCACTGCAACCTCTGCCTCCTGGGTTCAAGCGATTCTTCCGCCTCAGCCTCCCGAGTAGCTGGGACCACAGGCGCGTGCCACCACGCCCGGCTAATTTTTTTTGTATTTTTAGTAGAGACGGGGTTTCACCGTGTTGGCCAGGATGGTCTCGATCTTTTGACCTCGTGATCCGCCCGCCTTGGCCTCCCAAAGTGCTGGGATTACAGGCGTAAGCCACCACGCCCGGCCGAGATCTTTCTTAATATGATAAGACTGAGCTCCCAAGTCCATCATTATCTATATATTTTGATATTTTTGGTACCTGATATGAAAGGACATCAAACCTTAATTACATTACAGTACCTTAACTTATATTTCCCAACTATTTGGACACAACTATTAAAGAAAATTGCTTGAAAGGAAAGACCAATTGAACATCTTTTGATAGTGAGTTTCACAAATTTTCCATAAGCAAAATTGCATTGTGAGCAAAAACCCTGGCAGAGGTGTTTGGTCATCAGCTACTGAATAAAATGGGCAAATGGCCTGAAAAACCTTCAGGCATCTGGTAGAGTAACTCTTTCTTTTTTTTTTTTTTAAGAGTCCCCAAGTCAAGAAAACTGGATAAAAAGAGGTCTAAATGTGAGCAAGAGCTGTCATGTTTGGCTTCAAGTATGTAAGCCCAATCTAGTAACAGACCCTTTCCCATTTATTGTTAGCATATTCACTGGGAAGCAGCATGGGTCAGGAACTAAGAGCAACAACTAGCGGTGTGACTTTAGGCAAATTACTTAACTTCTCTGTGCTTCAGTGTTCTCATCTATAAAATGAAATAAATGAAAAATATATAATGAAATATATAATGAAGTGTATAATATATAATTAAAAATATATAAATGAAAAATATATAGTAAAAATATGTAACATATAATGAAATATATATAATGAAACAAATGAAAAATATAATGAAAATATGAAAATGAAAAATGTAATATAAATGAAAAAGTGTTCATTAAAAGAAAATAAATTATGGACCAAATGTTTTTGAAAAACTATACCTTAAAAACCCCTATTTTGTTTAGAATGTATATGCCTGGTTCAAAATGCTCACACGAGAAACCCAAGAAACTGGCTGCTTTCAAGCATTAATTTCATACTTCAGGACTAAAACATATTTATAAACCAGCCCTCTTTATTTATAAACCAGCCCTCAAAATACAGCTATTCAGAGGTACTTTGTGTTTTCAAAGTTTCATGTTTTTGTTTAAAACGTCTGACCATATACCCTTCATTTGAAAATTAAGGTAGATTTTAAAATTCAACTTACTTTCCAATTCTGTCCTTTGCATTTAAGACCTAAAAGTAGGGTTGTGACCATTAAACTGGTTCTTTCAACATAGCTATGTCAACTAAATTAAAAGGGCCATGTCAGCAAGTGGCAGTGTTAATTACCAGCTTGCTCAGCCACCACTGCTTTGCTTGACAGTTTTACTGTGTATAAAAATAAAAGGTTCAGACGTGGTGTGACACAGCTCTTCTGGCAACAGGCAAACAAATGCGGAGGTGAGGGAGGGGCCAGTAGGCTCATGCCACAGTCTTCTGTGGGATTTTAATGTATTCGCAGGAAAAGAGCAGGAGCCGGTAGGGGCAACTGGGATGGATAGAGGAGCTGCTGAAGACTCTCTGGGATGACAGGAAAGAATACAAATTCCAGACCTTCTTTCACCTCCTATTTGTGTATTTCCACCTATAGAATCAATTACCCAGATAACTATAGAAATTCACACATGATAAAAATGCAATATAAAATCTTTACTTACACTGAAGAACTTACGCATGTAACCAAATACCACCTGTACCTCAATAACTTATGGGAAAAAAAAAATCTCTAGTTGGCCGGGAGTGGTGGCTTACATCTGTAATCCTAGCACTTTGGGAGGCCCAGGCCAGTAGATCACAAGGTCAGAAGCTTGAGACCAGCCTAGCCAGCAGGGTGAAACCCCATGTCTACTAAAAATACAAAAAGTAGCCAGGCCTGGTGGCACATGCCTGTAGTCCCAGCTACTTGGGAGTCTGAGGCAGGAGAATCATTTGAACCCGGGAGTGAGAGGTTGCAGTGAGCCGAGATCACACCACTGCACTCCGGCCTGGGCAACAGAATGAGACTCTGTCTCAAAAAAAAAACAAGAAAAAGAAAAAGAAAAAAAATTTTCTACTTAAGCATAATAGACTATAAAACAAGTAGTTTAGCCATTTCCTTTTTTTCTTTTCTTCTTTTTTTTAATTTGAGGAAATAAAGCCCTAAGTTCTGTCAAGGTAGTCTGACCTACGCTGGTCATGGTAGTAGCCCTGTTGGTTCAATGACCATTGGTTGAAATAATTAGCTAATTTTGTGAATTTTCTAATTATGCTCTTCTAGGAGTGGAACTGCTGGGACTAGCATGTCTCTAAAAGTCAGGCCATCACTTAATTGTGGAACTGTATTGCTTTTAAGATTGTATGAATTTTTAAAATGAATAAAAGCAACTGATGTGTCCCAGACTCTCTCGCTTTCACTTTCAAATATTGTAACTTCAGAGAATTCCACCCTGCCTAGTACTGAAACAGAAACTATATAATGCCAGGCATTTAAAAAAAAAAAAAAAAGCAAATGCTTTATATTTGTACGTATTTCTTAAACCAAATTTCATAGAGCAAGAGGAAAAACTAAAGACTGATGTTCATATCAGGAGTGTCAGCCTTGGATGATCTGACGACTTTTAATTGTCTCCTTTTCATCATTTCTCCCACTCCCCCTAAACCATCCCTTTTTCCTTCCTACTTTATTGGAGATGCAGGATCAAACATAAAGTCCTTGCTCTCATGGAGCACATATCCGAATGGTAGGAGAAAGACAATGAAGATGCAAACAAATAGTTAAATAATACAATTTGAACTGATACATGAAAAATAAAATGAATACTGGGACAGAGAGTGAGTAGGTGGTGGGAGTAGGGAAATGGGAAGCACCTTTGATTATAGAAGGCAAGGAAGACCTCTCTGAGGAGGTGACATCTGATTAACGTCTGAATAAAGAGGAGTCAGTCATGTAAGGATATGGGGAAAAGAACATTGCAGACAGGTCAGGTGTGGTGGCTCATGCCTGTAATTTCAGCACTTCGGGAGGCTAGGTAGGTGGATCACCTGAGGTCAGGAGTTAGAGACCAGCCTGACTAACATGGTGAAACCCCATCTCTACTAAAAATGCAAAAATTAACTGGGTGTAGTGGCGGGCGCCTGTAATCCCAGCTACTTGGGAGGCTGAGGCAGGAGAATTGCTTGAACCCGGGAGGTGGAGGTTGCAGTGAGCCGAGATCGCGCCATTGCACTCCAACTTGGGCTACAGAGTGAGGCTCCCTCTCAAAAATAAACAAACAAAAAGAACACTGCAGACAGTGGGAACTTAGACAATAAATTGTCAAGCTCTGATTTCTCTTCTTCAAACTGTATCATCTGGATGAAATTCTCTTCCTCTGCAAACCCAGCCCCAGGTCTCTGACAACACAGCATGTAACAGTCTTCCTTTAGCCCCAGTGCTTAGGATAAATGCTGGCACAGAGTAGGGGTTAATAAAGAGCAATGGTTATATATGACCTCTGTGAACTATACTTTGTCAAGCTCCAAACTGTCAATCATGGCCACCTATGACCTGACATACAAACAGAAGCTTCTAGAAATCACAGAAATGATCCACTGGCACAAAGATGAGAGGGGTTAGAAAATATTTTGCTTAGCATTTAAGTTTGGCCTTGCCAACTTAGCGACTTACCATGGCCAGTGTACTCAAATGAGTCTGCTTCATCGGGAGTATCGAGTTCATCCACATTGATGTCAATTTCATCTGGACTGTCCAAGTTATCATCAGAAAGAATAGATCCTTCACTTTGGTCCAGAGAAAGATTGATATTTGGAGCTGTGAGCTTGATTCTCCGAGGATGACTGCCATTAAGATCCAGAGAATTAGGAGGTTCTAAAGAAGAAAGAGAACAACAACATCAAGTATTAAACCAGGGGAGCAATGCAAATCCAAAAATTCAAAATCCCAAATGCTCCAAAATCTGAAACTTTTTGAGTGCCAATATGATGCACCAAGGAAATACTCACTGGAGTATTTTGGATTTCAGAATTTTGTATTTGGGATGTTCAACCAGTAAGTATAATCCAAATATTCCAAAATCTGAAAAAATCCCAAATCTGAAATACTCTTGTCCAAGCATTTAAGTAAGGGATACTCAACCTATATGTGGCTGCCAAGAGTGGGTCTGGGCCCAGTGGAAAACATTTTTAAAGTCCTTTCAGCAAAAGCAGACCTGATAGAAATCCTTGTATGAGATTTAGACACCCTTCTTGAAAGCAGTCCTCAGTAACTGGATCCTCCCAACCCCCTCAGCCTTGGCCACATAGAAACAAGAATTAGGAGCTATTGCTAAATGGGGAGATAAGTAGTTTTTAAGAATTTCCCTGTTCAAGTCTGAAAACTTGAAACTGCTATAATACTGAGCCGAATTTTCACACAGTATATTGCATTAGAAAAACCATTAAGCTTACATATACAGTTGTCCCTTGATATCCATAAGGGATTGATTGCAGGACGCCTGGTGGATACCAAAATCTACAGATGCTCAAGTCCCTGATATAAAATAGTGTAGTGTTGACATATAACCCAGGCACATCTTCCTGTATACTTTAAAAATCATCTCTAGAATAATTAAAATACCTAAAACAACGTAAATAGTTGTTGCACTGTATTGTTTAGAAAACAATGACCACGAAAAAAGTCTGTACATGTTCAGTACAGATGCAATTTTTTTTCTTTGAATATTTTTCTTCTGTGGTTGGTTGAATCCACGGATTTGGAACCACGGATACAGAGGGCCAACTATATTTTCTAATGGTTCGTGTTACTTTGCTCCTATGGAATGCAGATTAAGAACTCTGTCATGTTCACAGACACTCCCAAAATACTTCTCTTAGGTCCTGACAACTCTGTATATGATCTTCGGTGCCCTTTACCTGGCTGAAGTATGCTCCCAGGTAACACTCTTTGAACTCACCCAAGCAGTCACCACCTCTTATGCCAATCTCACGTGACATTGGTTCCCAGAACATAAGTGATAATCTTACATGTAGGCTCCCTCCTTTCATTATAGTATGCATCTATGCCGCTTTTCATTTAATAGAAGCAGAGCTGGAGAAGTCATTTTTAACCAAGCGTAAACCAACAAAAACAAAGGTAGAGAGAGAACCTACTGTAGTATAATAAGAAATGTATTTGGCCGTTGGCCCTAGTTCCAGGTACATAGGTCTTAAAACCCTTGTCATTTCCTAAGGTAAATAGTATCAGAACTGAATTACAGGACACCCAGTTGGTGTTCACTAGAAAATTGCTTGGTGTGTGGCACAAAAACAAAACAAACCCCTACACATCTGGTCACAGATGTGCTCAGTGTGAGAGTAGAGTAGGAGAAAACAGTTTGTTGCCTTCATCTAAAACCAAAAATGACAGGTGTCCCAAGCATGACGTATTTTGAAGAGAGTCTGGTATACCCTTCAACTCTGGAATTCTAGCTCTGGCCTTGTCCTAGGGAAACTGGCACCGTTCCCTTGTGATTAAGCTTTTTCTTTTCTGAATGGAACATCACCCAAATCTGTTCCAGGTAACAGTTTCATGTATTACTTGAAAAAATTTATATTGACCGGTAAGTTTCAACGCTGAGTTTCTATAGTTCAAGAATTTGCAGAGCAATGATGCCCCAGATAATTCTGTGTGATGATGAAAATGTTCTGTATGTGGTGACTGAGCACTTGAAATGAGGCTAGTGTAACTGAAGAAGGGCATTTTAAAAATTATTTTTCATTTTAACTAAATAGCCATGTGTGATTAGCTGCTTACCGTATCAGATAACCATAGCCTTCGTGTTCTTATCATTCAAAAGTGCACTGTGAACTTTGAAGATTCAAATAAACATACTGTGGTTACCAAGCATATCTGGCCGTAGAACATTTAGAAATAATTCTGTTACATGACTAGTATTTTGAAGAATGCATTTCAAATACTACCACAGAAAACAAATGCAATTGCCTTTCTTCTTCCTAGCACACTGTAGGCTTGGCTGAGAATACATGATTCAGGATCTTGGTATGATCCTAGAGTTGGTGTCATGCAAGAGAGTGACCCTGGAACAGAGCGAGAGTCATGCAAATTGCAACTGAAAAATTAAATTCCTTTTTGTGCATGCGTTGGGTTGTAAACCCCTAAATTGTAGGGTGGTTGTTTTGTTGTTGTTGTCTTGGTTTTGGTTTATGACAGGATACTGAGCATTCTTGAAATCACATTTTCAGTTTTAAACATTTGTACAATTACGTGTAATGTGGGAAACTTAGACATTAGTCAGATTTTGGTACAAGGTACAGTAGCCAATTATCACAGGAACTGAAAACATTGGCAGATAAGGCTGTGGCCTAGGAGATAAAATGCAGCCCACACCAGCGAGAATCAATATTCAAGCCAACTCTTAAATTAACCAAATGCAGCCTGACACCTTCATCTCACACATTTCTTTTTTCCTCTCACTTTTATCACTGAAATCACAAGTTAGATGCGCAGGAAATAAGTCTTTCACTGAATAATGAAAACGTTAGACTATAGAATACCACTGAAGGAAATGAACAACTGCTGCTCTCACCGGGCCTCATGTCTGCAGCACTGGGACTTAGCACTCCCTCTTCAAAGGGGATGTCCATTCCTACATCCTCTGACAGTAGTCTGCAAAAAAGAGCAAAGCAAACAGAGTCAACAATTGTGAAGGACTTCCATTTCTTTTGAAAAGGAAACCCAGAGAGTCCAAGATAACATTTTCAACTCACTTGAAATAAACCACCTATGGGGACTGAATCCACTGTAAGTGGTCCCAAATTAAAGACTTTCTGCAGTTACGGTGAATGAGAATGAGGGACACCATACATCAAGTCACTGCTACGAGCTCGCTTAAGTAAACAGACACCAAGCAGGAAATTCAGAAATGGGAAATGCAAACAACTAATAAAATATACTTCAAGGACATTATATATATATATTTTTTATTTTTAACAGGGTCAATATATGTGCTTCATATGCATTTCTTACTCTAAATTTGAGCATTAAATTGCACTGGACAGAGGGAGAGCATACTCTGTTGATCTCAGTTTTAATTTGTAAACTAGGGATTTACCACCTACTTTACCAGGTTGTTTAAAGATTAAGCTACAAAAGGAAAGTGCCTGACACTCCTGAACAGGCATAGGCTAACGTTATTTGTCTTCCATTTTTGAATATTTAAAGAGTCATTGTGATTATATGTTGGTGAAGATGGCTCTGGTCATGACTTCCCACCTCTTGTTTCTCATCAGTGCTGAGGCCGCGACCATTTGTATTAGCTCACTTGGTAAGAAAAGTGTAGGAAGATAAGAAATACTGAAGGAAATTGTGATGAATCTATATGCTCTTCTAGGAAGCTGACCACTGTTCATGATAAATTTTTCTTGACTTATTTTTATCCCTGGGCCTTTGGTCGGTAAGTCCCCATTTACCATGGTAATATATTTTTCATCTTGGTGAATTTCACGTAATTTCATTCACCTAGGGTGAATCCTTATGATATGGGCAATAACCTAATTTTAAGCATGATAAAACTTGTTAACGTTCTTAATTTAGTCCCCTTCTCCCTCTCTTACTATACGTTGCTCTATGTAACGCTGGATCTACCAAACCTTTGGAGTTTAATCTGCTTCTCCAGGATGCAAGTCAAATCCCTTACTGTCAATAAAGCACTATAGGTAAAGAAAAGAATCTGCACCCTTAGTGATTACTGCATTTGCTTCATTTATTCAACAAATATCTATTGAGTGTCTACTATGTGCTGAGGATACAGAGGAACAAAACAAATTCTCATGGTGGAGTTGGGATGATGAAGTTGATACAATGACCTCTACCTCCAAGAACTCAGACCTGCTCCCTAGATAGAGCCAAGTGCCTGTGTACTTACCCACCAGCTCCTGAGACCCCTTTCAAAAGGTCAGCATCAGGGAGTTTCTTTGTCCACATTCTTTCTGTGGCTTTGACCCTGTGTGTTCTCTAAAACTAGACCTGTGCCCTGGTAGCAAAACAGCATGCAAGAGGTTGGCATGTAAGACAGACAATAATGTATCAGCAGGAACAAGATAAACTGTCCCAAGCAGGTTACACTATGTAACACTATGATAGGTGGAAGCAAACCATGTTATTCAGCAGCAAATATAGGGGAGGTGTGCAAAGAGAAGGTTTGCACTAGGCCCCAGTTTTGAAAGTCCTAGGACCTAGAGGGACGAATATCTGGGTTTCCCAAGATCCTGCAGTTTTTTGGAATTCCTTACAATGATCTTCGTCATTTTGTGTGCTCTCCTTGACATCAAATCTCTCGCACCTGTCAAGTAGCAAAATGCTGCTATTAAGAGCAGCTGGATTGAAATCTTAGTTCTACCACTTACTGTGTTGGATTGAATTATTGAGCCTGAAATACTCTAAATGCACATGTACGTTGTTTTTCAGGTTCTCTGCCTAAGAGTCAACCTTGAACAAAAAATAAAGACATCAGATTTTTATCTGCCTGACAGAGCACACAGGATGTGGGCCTTAGCCTCAAAATAAATATGATGGTTTTAAAATAGGATCAGCATTAAGTTTTATCGATTAAAAAAACTGTGAATTATGGGCAACATCATGGAATCATTGCAGGAGTCCTGCCTGGATATGGGGTTTTAGTTCTGAGTTATAGTGCTACTGCCAGTATTGACAAGCTGATTAACTCTGAGAAGATTCGTTGACCATTTCTGTGATTTTAAAAGGGGATAATACCCAATATCACAGTGACTGTGGAGAATAAATATAAAACAAATAAAAGTACTCTGTAAGTTATAAAGCACAGTCTGAGTTTAAGGTATCATATACCCTCCACTTAAAATATAGTACCAGGAGCAGTGGTTGAATTGAAGTATGTGTCATGATTGGACAAATTATAATTAAGGTCAGTATAATTTGGGCATTAGCCCAGATAAAAGAGAATCTTATTACTGCACAAATCTCCACAGAACCTAGTAATGCTCCTCAACTCATTGATGTTAGAAAATAGAGCCTTTCCCGTCAGTGCTCCTTTTCAACACAAAGCAGAGACCTTGTGAAGAAAGTGCAGGAAAGCCCGTGTTAGCATGCACTGGGGGAAGAAAAATGCTGAAGCCTGTGATCAGCGGACGACCCAAGGAGAGGGATTCACACAAACCCATGGATATTAAAGAAGGCTACAGGGACATGTTAGAAAACCCCTGGGACAGAGGGAAACCTGAGCCAGAACAGCCTAGAAGTAAATCTAAGAGAAACCCAAGTCATACTCTTTGTAAATACTTCAACCACATTCATACATTAAGCCCATAAACGTTTGCAGAAATGAAGTGGCTAGACCGAGCAGTTGGTGATGAAGCAGGACAGCAGTTTTATGATCAATAACTGAAGCCTCTCAGGATCTGGTAGGTAACAAATCGGTCCAGTGTAAAGGTCTGTATTTTACTTTATCCATCTGTAGACTCTGCTTAATTTTGAATTTCTTTATACAGAATGGAGCTAACCAAGAGGCCGAGGGAGTTGTAAACACAAGTCTGGCTGTACTATGGCTGAACCAGCCACATGTCTCCATCTAGAGGATGTGTTAAAACTACTTCACGGTTTCTTTGCTGGATGGTACTATAACATCAACACCATGTGTATTAGAAGATCAACGTGCTGTTCTTCACATGTGCCCCAAAACCTAAAATTCAATTAAAAAAAATATATATATATAATATATATAAAATATTTTAAAAAAGATCAATGTGTTATGACATACTGATCCTCACTAAATATTTCTGGCTCTCAGCCTTTTGAATGCATGGTAGTACTGCCCTTTCCTGTCTCCTTTGAAATTACGGTGCCTACATGACTTGCTCTGGCTAATGAAGAAAGGGTGGAAGGGAGAGATATTGCTTCTGAGCAGAAGGCTTAGGAGCTAGCGTGTGAGGAGCCACATCCTCTTTCCACCTTGGTGGCTGTGGAGGGGCTCTACCAGGCTGTGTTCCGAGTGCCTCCGACGAGCAGAGGCATCGTCCAAAGCTTGTTGGAAATGTAAACAAGAAATGAACTTTTGTTGTGTTCTGTTGTATTTTGCCCTGAGATATTATAGTTATTTGTTACCACATTACAGTCTAGCCCATTCTTACTATCTTAAAATCTTCTTGATTTAGGTAACCCATTTTCCACATTCATAGCCCAGATTCATATTGACAGTAAACATCTTCATGTCTGGCTTGCTAAAGCATCAAAGAATGTTTTCATAAATAGGGACAAAAAGCATGAAAAGACATTGAATGCTTTTAAGTATTCTATATGATTGAGTATTAATATATCACCTTTATGGTTTTTGTCATAGCCTTTTATCACTTGCCAGTTTACTTAACATTTTTCTTTAGATTGACTTATTTGATGAAGGTTATTTTGAGAGGAATGTTTGTATCACTGCTGTACAGGTTGAGTATTCCTTATCCAAAATGCTTGAGATCAGACATGTTTAAACTTTCTGACTCGTTTGGATTTTGGAATATTTGGATTGTGTACTACCACTTGAGCATCCCTACTCTGAAGATCTGAAGTCTGAAATGCTCCAATGAGCATTTTCTCTGAGCGTCTGCTCAGCCCTAAAGAACTTGAATTTTGGAGCATTTTAGATTTCGGATTAGGGATGTGCAACTTTAATATGAAAACGTAAATCATTCACATGAAATAAATGGTGAATAGATTTAAGTTATATAAAATAAATATAATAAAAATAAAATAATACTATTAAATTTAAGTTAGGAACCCCTGGAATCTGACTCCAAGATTTTTTCCTCTTTGCTAAAAATGAGGTGTTAGGAAGTATTGGCTATGTCTGACAAGGTGTAATGCCATATATCATTAAAAATATAAGAAATGCTCTATGAAATAGAATACCCCAAAAGTAATTAATACATTTCCAAGCTTAAAAAAAACAAGGTAAGTCCCCAGGTGGCAGAAATAAAGAGTTATTATAGAAGGCTGATAAAAACCTAGCACACACGGTTTTTGGACTGGACACAGGACTTAGGGTCTCACGGCGTAAGGGACCCCCAGCTGATGGAAGAAAAGTCTAGACCTGAACTTCTAAATCTCTGGACCTTCAGGAACTTTCCCCTTAATGAAAAGGGGATGGAAAAACTCTCTCCTCTGCCCTTGGAAAGCACAGTCTACTTGGAATCATGGGTAGAAAATAAAAAGCAACCAGTAGTAACTGGAGACGCTAGCTGTGGGCTGCTCATGTCTCAGTTTATATTATCTGAATGATATAGAAATGAATCAAGAAATTAAGATAAAAATTCATCTAGGATCACTGAACAGCAGGGTTCCAAAAGAATCAGATGTGAAACCACTTGGTAGTGCTTACTTCTACAACCTAGGATTCACTGGAAATCCAATTAGGAGCAAGAAAAGAAACTCTGAAAGATGAGCTCACAACCTGTAAACTACGCTTGGGAAAATACTTTGAGGAATTTCTAGGAGATGCAATAAATAGAAAAATTAGCAATAAAAGTACTTAAAAAAATAACAACATGAAAGAGGCCATAATGATTAAAGAATAATTTTTAAACCTTTGTTGTGTTAAACCATTGAGATTTGGGGTTGTCATAGCAGGTAACGTCACCAAGCCCTGAGTAGCCATTCTGCTTAAAAAAGAAATATCTAAAACATCATAATGCAGAAGTGTTGACAAGAAAGTGATTTTTAAAAATCAGAAAAATGCTAAACACAAGAAAGCATTACAATATTATTTATTAGTATTATTATTTTGGGGGGCCATCATCCAGGCTGGAGTGCAGTGGTACAAACTCTGCTCACTGCAGCCTCCACCTCCCGGGTTCACGTTATTCTCCTGCCTCAGCCTCCTGAGTATCTGGGATTACAGGCGCCCGCCATCGTCCCAGCTAATTTTTTTTATTTTTAGTAGAGATGGGGTTTCACCATGTTGGCCAGGCTGGTCTCAAACTCCTGACCTCAGGTGATCCACCCGCCTCAGTCTCCCAAAGTGCTGGGATTACAGGCATGAGCCACCGCTCCTGGCCAGCATTACAATATTAATGCCCAAACAAAACAGACTCCAGAGAAGGCATTATTAAGGCTAAAGAAAGTTGTTATTTAGGGACATAAGGAATAATTCTTCAGAAGGAATAATTGAGAGCCAATGTGTTCTTAACAACATAGCCTCAAATATATAAAACAAAAATTAAAGATAAATTATAAGGCAAAATAAACCTCATGGGGCAAAACCTGAATATACCTCTCAATAACTTATAAATTAATTTGAAAAGAAATATGTAAGAATATGGCAGATCTGAATAATGCAGTAATGTAGCTTGATCTAATGGAGAGATCTGCAATCAATAAAAACACACTTTTTTTTTGAACTCACCAAAACATACCATACATGATGTCTTATAAAATACCAAAAGTCAACATCACATGTACTATATTCTTTGACTTCAGGGCCATACCTCTAGTTATCAATCACAAAAAGTCTCTAATCACAGTTTGGAGAAGGAGAAACACACGTATAAGTAACCAAACAATAAAGCCCTGCACATCAAAACTTGTGAAAGCAGCTAAAGTAGTTCCTAGAGGAAAATAAATAGCCTTAAGTTCAGATTTTAGAAAATCAGATGAACTGAATTAGCTAAGCATTCAACTCAGCCCAGGAAGTTATAAAAAGAACCATGCTCTTAGGTGATTAGATGTTATTTATGCTAAATCTGTGCACCTTCTCTAATGATCTTGAATACCACTAAGTGGAGAAAGAAAAATGGTGATAGAAATGGAATTCTCCAATTTGAGAATAGAGCCCATGTATATTCATAGATTGTATGTTTCTGATACTTACAGTTCTTCATATGGAAGGCTAATTGCAATATGTGACAGAGAATGAAGGACAATAAATGAAAACTTGTGGACATAAATGCACCTTCTTGCCTTTAGAACAGGTACAAAGTGAAGCCCATTCTGCATTTTGTATTTCTTTCAACATATCTGAATCTGGAGGGATTTGGCTGTTGTTGTAGGATCAGCCTACCTGAGATTAGGTTCTTTTTAACAGAAAATGAGCAGTGAGCCATGAGCTGGCACACACATGCCAATAGCATTTCTAGATGGTAATGTTTCCTGACAGACACGGATATCCAGCAGCAGGGGGCACCCCTTTTCAGGAATAACCACTTTTACAAGATTGGCCACTAAAATATATACCTCTATAAAAATTTAAGTAGCCGGTCATGACATGGGTTCATTGTTCTTTAGAAAAATACTGGATTGTTATGCTGATATATTTTTGGAAAATGATTACATAAAGAGAAACCCTTTGTGCCAGAGTTTCTTAAAAGTCTCTGGGCTTCCTTCTAGTCTAGTAAAATCTGCTGGACTGATAAGGTTGCTTTCTCTAGAAATGGCGATAAAAAGAAAAAAGAAAATGCAAACAAAACCTTTCATGAGACGCTTGCCTTCCCTCCTTAAGAATATCAATTAGCCCATGGGCTGGAGGCCTGCCATTTGAGGGTTCTTGTCTGATAAAGTAGACTACTCCATTTAAGCCAGCAGTACGCGGCACCCCGTAAACCACAGAGTACTTATCAAATTACTCAAAGTAGGAGGTGAGACTGAAGCTGCACTGAGTTTCATACTTCGCCTAATCAAGCTGATCCCAAGGCAGGAGACGCCACAATAGGAAGCTGGGGTCAAGCCCATGAAAGAAGGCTCTTAGCAACAGTTTGCTAATCTAGCTGGGCCTCTCTCATCCTAGAACAGATAAGCACTGTGTCCAGGCAGGGAGAACTGTCTTATAAGCCAGCCAGTTGAAGAGAGATAAAGGAGGGAGTTGAGAAACGAAAAAGAAATCTGCCAGCACACAGTAGGAAGATAAGCGCTGAGCTTCACCCTTTTTTTTTTTTTTTTTTTTTTTTGAGATAGAGTTTTGTTCTTGTTGCCTAGGCTGGAGTGCAATGGTGCGATCTTGGCTCACTGCACCTCCACCTCCCAGGTTCAAGGTTCAAGCAATTCTCCTGCCTCAGCCTCCCGAGTAGCTGGGATTCCAGGCATGCGCCACCATGCCCAGCTAATTGTATTTTTAGTAGAGACAGGGATTCCCCATGTTAGGCTGATCTCGAACTCCTAACCTCAGGTGCTCCGCCCGCCTCAGTCTCCCAAAGTGCTGGGATTATAGGCGTGAGCTACGTGAGCTACCATGCCTGGCCGACACCAGCTTCTTTAAGGAATGTGCAAAACCCCACACAAACCACAGCTAAACAGTCTCATGTTCTCAGAGGGGAGGGACACAACGCAGTCTCCTCACCCAGGGTCAGATTGTAAAATTCTTCAGGGAGCAAAATTCACTTGCAGCTCAATGATCCTCAAAAGTTTTCTTGAATTGGCCCCTGAATAGAGGGTACACGGTTTTGTATGTCTTTTTTTTTTTTTTTTTTTTTTTTTACAGTGAGGCTTAGAAACATGAAAATTTGAGGAATGCTGAGCAGGAATAGAAGGAAAGCCTACAGTTTTATCATTTAAACCTCTTTGCTTTTCAGAGAATAATCAACTCCTTGGCTGTAAATGATGAATGCATGGAGAATTCTACCTCTTGCCTGCAGGCTACTTGCCAACATTTTAAAATATTTTTCCTATAACCTTAAGCTCTATCAATAGATTTGTTTGTTGTGGAGAAGATTAAATTAGATGGCACAATCTCACATTGAGAGAGGGCCATATACTTGTTTAATGAAGTGAGTTAACAGTGGGGATGACGCAAAGGGATCTTAAACTAAACATGTTTAAAACCGAATCCAACATCTTCCTCTACGCAGATCTGCTTTGTCCTACATTCTCTGTGACAACTTTGAAAAATGTCCATAAATTCTTTGACACTCGCTTCAAAAGGTGGAGCCTAATTTCCCTTCCCTTCAGTGTGGACTGAACTTAGCGATTTGCTTCTAAAGAATAGAATAAGGTGGAAGGGATGGTGGGTGACTGCTAGGGTTAGGTCCTAAACAGCACTGTGGCTTCCTCTTTGTTCTCTGTTGGGTCTCTCAGTCTGGGAGAAATCAGCTACTCTGTAATAAGGACAGTCAAGCAGCCCTGTGGAGAGTCCATGTGGCAAGGAACTGAGGCTTCCTATGAAAATCCAGGAAGGAACCGAAGCCTTCTGCCAACGGCCATGTGAACAAGCCATCTTGGAAGCAGATCCTGATGCACAAGTCAAGCCTTCAGAACACCGCAGCCCTGGCTGATGTCTTGACGGCAACCTAACAAGAGACCTGAAGCCAGAACCATGTAGCTAATCCACTCTTGAAGTCCTAATACAAACACTGGGAAATAATAAATATTTGTTGTTTTAAGCTGCTAAACTTTGAGATTTTTTATTTATTTAGTTTTTCAGACAGGGTCTCATTCTATTGCTCAGGCTGGAGAGCAATGGAACAATCTCAGCTCACTCTAGCCTCCGCCTCCTGTTCAAGTGATTCTCCTGCCTCAGCCTCCTGAGTAGCTGGGATTACAGATGCGCACCACCACACCTGGCTAATTTTTAATAGAGATGGGGTTTCACATGTTGGTCAGGCTGGTCTCCAACTCCTGGCCTCAAGTGATCCTCCTGCTTTGGCCTCCCAAAGTGCTGGGATTACAGGTATGAGCTACCACATCTGGCTGAGATCATTTAGCTAACACATTTCTCATCCTAATGAATGTCTCTACATATCACCTGGGCACTCAAGCTCCCAAATTGGCATTCACTCTTACTTTCTTTTCTTTCCTACCATTTCTTCCCCATCCAGTTGGCCATCCAATCCTATAAATTTGCCTCATTCTCTCCACTCCATTGTCACTACAAAAGCCTTAGTTCATTTTTTTCATGCAGAAACATCGCGACCTTTCTGTTTACGATCTTCTTCACTACCTCCTCCAAATCATAACTAATATCCTTCGCAATCTCCACCTTGACTCCACCTTCTTGTTTAAATCCTTTCCATGCTCCTACCACTTCAGGAAAAGAACCTGGATTCAGAGAAGGGCTCATAAGGCCCTCTTGACCTGGCCCCCAAACCCAGACTCCAGCCTCCGTTCTCATTCCTCACTCCCCACTTAGCCTTCCTAACCTTGCTGTCCTCTACGATTCAGTGTGGACATTCTCCGTCCTAGGACCTCACCTCTACCACAGAGTCAGGACCCGGGACCTCCCCTCCACCCCACAGAGTCGCGACCCAGGACCTCGCCTCCAACCCACAGAGTTGAGACCCGGGACCTCGCCTCCAACCTACAGAGTGACGACTCAGGACCTTGCCTCCACCCCACAGAGTCGGGACCCGGGACCTTGCCTCCACCCCACGGAGTCACGACCCAGGACCTTGCCTCCACCCCACAGAGTCGCAACCCAGGACCTCGCCTCCACCCCACAGAGTCGGGACCCGGGACCTCGCCTCCACCCCACAGAGTCGGGTCATGTCCCACAGCACCCTGTGCTCACCTCACGAGGATTCTGCCATGTTCCTACGATTTCCTGTTTGAAATGTGTCTGCCCCCACTCCTCTCCACTGCCACCCTCTCCACACACACGAACCTCCTGGGGGACAGGCACAGCCAGTGCTTAGCACAGGGCCCAGCACGTGGCGGAGATGAATGAGTCACTATTGAACACACTGACTGAGACACATGAGGGTGCCCGGTCCTTCAGGTAAAGCGCTCCTCAGAAAGTGTCGCCACATAGTGGAACCTGACCATCCAAATTCTCTTCTGACAAATTCCTTTTGATAAGAAGTTAAGCTTTTATCAAAACATAATTTAGAATGATAGGTGATGCTATGGCAGTGTTTTACAAAGAAGTCATTGCTGTGACCCCAATTAGGCAAGAGTCACCGCTGGTGTGGCACATACGTGCCCTCTCCTCCAACAGTAAAGCTCTCTGATAATATTAGGAGCAGCTGGGAGTGAATTTGAAAGAATGAGGTTCTTCTGAAGGGAGGGGGGAGAGTAGACTATTGTTTGTCTTCAGAATTGGAGACAATCTTCAATGCCAGGGGCACCAGCACCTGCAGGACGCACAAGTCAGCAGCAGAACTGGCTGGGCTCGCAGCACAGGCTCCTGCTGCCTGCAACCCCCACTTCACCTGCTCAGCATCTCCTGGGATTTACACTTGGGGAAGACTGCCTCCCCGCCCCACCCCCCTGCCCAAGGAGATAAGCTCACAAAGGGTCCCCGCCCCCACCGAGCAATGCAATGGCTCCACTCTCCCAGTCTGACTTCTTCCCCCAGGTAGTTCAAGAGTGTGAAGTCACCCAAATGCCTTGGACAATCTGGCACCAGAAACATGAACCGCAGGAACACACATAGATACTCCTTCAACTGCTGCTCAGCAGTTGTATTTGCGGATCCGCAGGGCATGGGAGGTTTGTCTTTTGAGGTTTCTGGAGCTGGGGTCAGCACAGTATTTCTGGAAGAGCCAGATACTGAATGTGTTGGGCTTTGTATGCTCTGCAGTTTCTGTGGCAACGACTCAGCTCTGTTGTCCTAGCACAAGCGTAGCTATAGACAATATGTAAATCCATGGGTATGGCTGTGTTTCAATAAAACTTTATATACAAGAACAGGTATCTGACTGGACTGGGCTTGGGGGATGGTGTAGGGGAATTTTGACCACCGCTGCCCTAGAGTCTAACAACTTGAATAACATTTCATTTTCTTAAAGTTGAATATATTTTTTAACTTGTGAAGCTCTCATGTTGGTACAAGTGGCACACCCAAATGTGTTTCTATAAGGAATATAAATTGAGATACAGTTTTTTGGTTGTATTCGTCAAAATTTTAAATACACATAGCTTTGGACCAGCGGTTCTAAGAATAGTGCAGAATACTCACAGGTATATAGCAAGATATATGTAAAAAGATGTTTACTGTAAAAAAAAACAAAACGAGGTTTTTTAAAAGAGTCTGAATTTGATGATCATGCAAACATGAAATAATTTAAAATTATTTCGGATCTCTGCTTTTCTTAACTGTGCTGTGCTGACTCTTCCTTCCCTGCATCCTGCTGTCTTGTTACTTTCGGTTACTAAACTCTAATCTAGTTTAAAACAGCAAGTTTCTCACCTAAAAATTGCATCTCCATCACTCTCCTACTGTGCCAGCCAAAGCTGTGCTTCAGGGCATTTGGGATAGGAAGGGTTCCCCCATTCCTCCTCTTACCCCAGCATTCAGATCTGTGAAAAGGGCCTCTGTGGGAGATTGAGGTGGAAGCTGGGAGAGGCCTGGACCGTTCTCTCTCTTCTCTTCCCAGCCAGAACTTTGGGAGCCCCTCCCTCTGTTGGAAACTTGTAGGAGTTCCTTGAGCGCCCGTGGGGCCTCCCCACTGTCCACTTCACTGCTACAGGAGAACTGGCTTCACTCCACATCTTCCTGTTGTTCTGAGCTCCTGGCACTGCCTCTGGCTGGGACCTTCTCACCTTGGGTGGAATCTTAGTTTGGAGGGCTTCCATAGCAAAGTCACACACACTGGGTGACTCCACCAACAGAAATTTACTTATTGACAATTCTGGAGGTTGGAAGTCTGAGATCAAGATGTCATCAGGGTTGGTTTCTTCTGAGGCCTCTCTCCTGGACTTGAAGATGGCCCTCATCCCTCTCTCTTTCACAGTCATCCTTTCTGTGTGTGTCCATGTCCTAATCTCTGTTCTTCATAAAGACACCAATCGTATTGGATTAGGGCCTCCCCTAATGAATCCATTTTAAAGACACCATCTCCAAATACAAGACAGGACTTCAACATGTATGAATTTGGAGAGACACAATTCAGTGTATAACAGATGGGATATTACAAAATGACTCAGATCCACTACTGTCCATGGGGTCACTGCACCTAGGTGCTATAGGTCACCTATACCACCCTGTCTCTCCACGATAGTGCAAGGTCACTCCACCACCACCCTCTCTTGAATGTTCTTTCTTTTTTCTCTTTTTTTAGATGAAGTTTTGCTCTTGTCACCCAGGCTGGAGTGCGGCAGCAAAATCTTGGCTCACTGCAACCTCCACCTCTTGGGTTCAAGCGATTCTCCTGCCTCAGCTTCCCGAGTAGCTGGGATCACAGTCACCCGCCACCATGCCCAGCTAATGTTTGTATTTTCAGTAGAGACAGGGTTCACCATGTTGGTCAGGCTGCTCTCAAACTCCTGACCTCAGGTGATGCACCCACCTCAGCCTCCCAAAGTGCTGGGATTATAGACATGAGCCATCGCACCTGGCCTTGGATGTTCTTTTCATTGGTTCAGGCAGGATCAGGGCAGACCCACAGTTCACGGTCGAAGCAGACCTCCAACTGGGCATGAGATGGCAGTCCTCTTCGTGGAAGGGATTCCAGCTCTTTACTCAGGACTCTTCTGGGGCAACCCTCACTTGGCTTTGGAGGAGCAGAAAGGGATGCACCCCAGTACTCCTAACAAGGCAATGACTTCTTAATTCCCTTACTCTCCTCCTCCCCAGTCTTCTGCTTACATGGGATGGGCTGATGGTTGAGTTCGGTAAATCTGAGTCACCTTATAACAGGCCTTCAGGGAAGCATCTACCCTAACTGCCGAGAGCTTCTTGCCCTCTCTCTCTTTGGGAGAAAGAGTACTTTGCACCATCTTGCCCTCAGCCATGGACTCTAGTTGTTCATTCAGTGACTAAACAAAATTTTCCACTCAAAAAAAAATTTTTTTTTACAAAAATGTAAGTGCTAATCTAAATGCCTATCAGTAAGGGAGTGATTAAATACAGCATGAAACTCATTATGGTATATCAATTTTAAAAAATGTCTTATTGATATAGAATGGTATTTAAGACATAGCTAATAAAAACTCAAGTTACAAAATGGTACATTTAGAATAATACTATTTCCATAAAATTATACACATTAATATTATGGTTTTAGATATGCATAATATCTAGGAAGAATATGTTTTTAATAGCAGTTACCTGTGTGGAGTAGGTACAGGGAGAAAGGAATTTCTACATTTGATTTATCTACTTTTCTGTGTTTCAATTTTAAAGATATGAACATGTGGCAACATTTTCAAATAAAAAGGTAATTTGAAAATAGTAAGATTCCATGCACTTCTAGGAATCTTGGGCAAATTCAAGTTAATGTTAGAAAAAAAAGAAGTGCTTAGTAAGTAGTAATTTCAGTTATTTATCAGTAGCAGGATTATGTTGTCACGTCCCACTGCCACATTATCAGGGCTCCTGATGCTTTCCAAAATAAAGTGTAGGAAGCAGCAGAAATAGCAAAGCACACGAGCTGAAACGTTAGCATTGACAAAGAAACCCAGAAAAGCCCAGGCTCAGATTAATCCATCATGATGGAGGTCCCACTATCCCCACCGTCCACATGTCTATTACATTTGTTCATCTTCACAAATGTTTTCTGAAGGTCCGATCTGTGCAAACAGTGGGGATATTGAAATAAATAAGACACACCTGCTTCACATGGCAGTTGCTGTATATAGCCTGGTTGATTCATCTTTTGCAATAGGTTGTTTTAAATTGATTTAATTCTATCCTTGTGCTGCAGCCTGTTTTCCAATATCTGCAGCCCGTTTTTTCAATTCAGTAGCTTCTGTTTTGCAATTGTCTTTTCACTTTGGTTGCTTTTACTGTTGCTTTATCTATTTTGTTAGATTTACTGGGTTTTTTCTTTTTTCAGTTTTGGATTTTTTAAATTATTATTTGCTTATAAAAAATTCGTTATTTTATTATGTTCGTGTCTTTAAAGAAAAAAGAAACTCTTTGATTTTCACATAGTATTTATCTGACTTCGAAAGCCTTTATACTTTTACAATTACCATTGTTTTTGATGGGATTCCTTTAAGGCGTTCTTTTCTGTTCCTGTTTCACAAATGAGGAAAATGAGGCAGAGAATGAAACATTTCCATCTGGAGGACCAAACTGTCTGCTTCTAAAGGGCCACAGGGGCTGAGAGCACTGCCCACAGCGAACCCACTGTGGACATTTGCTGAATAAACAGAAGATCCGTGCATCAGTGTTCTGTCCTTTGGGTGATACCATCCCATTTTTATTTTCTGGATTTCCTTCCTGATGGGTCTATTGTTCCTCATTTTCCTCTAGCATTAAACTTTTTAATCTTTTCATTCCCACACAATTGCTGTCTGTGGTTGAAAACTGAGTCACCTCTCACTCCCTGGTGAGTTTCCTGGGGAAGTCCAGGAAGCAGGCCTGCTGCAAGATCTGGGCAGATTCCTGGAATCCACTCCCAGAGGTCAGCTCATGAGCTCAAGCCTGGAACTGACCAGGGCAGACATAAGAATGAACACTGCCCTCACACCCCAAGAGAATTTGCACTTGCGTGTTCCAAACCATCCTGAGGTGAATGGGATGCAGAGGGGAACAAGTGGTCATATTTTTATGCCAGCTTCTGCCAGAGCCTGTGCCCAGAGAACCAGCTCCACAGATCTATGCCAAAAGCCTCTGTGCTAATTAAGTTTGTGAAGCATCACATATTATATTCTCCTCTGGGGACTTTAAAATGCACAGGAACTTGTTATAGACTCTGAGATGTCCTGTAGAAAAGAAATCTGTTTGATTTTGTATGTCTCATTTTGACCAAGAAATCTTTTCATCTTTTCTTTTTTCTTTTTCTGCCTTTCTTTCTTTCTTTCTTTCTTCTTGAGTCACGTGTTAGTACAGAACAACATTTGGTAAGCACAGGTCTGAGACATAATCCCAAGAGATGTGTGGGCTTCTCTGGATAGCTTGGACTGCATTTGACAAGAATCTAAGGCCGGGTGTGGTGGCTCACACCTGTAATCTCAGCACTTTGGGAGGCTGAGGCAGGCTGATTGCCTGAGCTCAGGAGTTTGAGACCAGCCTGGTCAACATGGTGAAACCCTGTCTCCACTAAAATACAAAAAATCAGCCGTGTGTCGTGGCAGGCACCTGTAATCCCAGCTACTTGGGAGGCTGAAACAGGAGAATTCCTTGAACCTGGGAGGCGGAGGTTGTAGTGAGCTGAGATCGCACCACTGCATTCAGAGACAGAGCAAGGCTCTGTTTCAAAAATAAAAGAATCTAGTAAATGCGACCTGAACTACTATGTGGTATTTTTATTCTAGAAAGCCTCAACACTCTGGAGTCAGGCTGCCTGCACTTGAATCTTGGCTCTGCCCTTTTAAAATGTGTAACCTTACACGAGTTATAGAATTTCTATGTGTGTCTGTTTCCTTATCTATAAAATGGGAAAAGTAACACTACCTACTTAGTAAGTTGTTATAAGGATTAAATGAGTTGATTTAGGTAGGGATAGGGAACACTGCCTTGCCAACCATGACTGATGACATATAAGGATTAGATAGTGCTGTTGTCATTTCAGTAATTTTGTTAAAAATCAAATACAATAGTGGTTTTCAAAGGCAAGTGCCCTGGATTCCAATGGAACTTTTTGAAAAAATAGAAAATTCTATTCTAAAATGTATTTGAAATTTCAAGGGACCTCAAAGAGCCAAAACAATCTTGAAAAATAACAAAGTTGGAGTTTTACACCTCCTAATTTTAAAACTTATTACAAAACTACAGTAATCAAAACAGTATGGTACTGGCATAAACACTGATACAGCTTAGCACAGTGGCTCACTCCTGTAATTCCAACTACTAGGGAGGCTGAGATAGAAGGATTGCTTGAGCCCAAGAGTTTGAAGCTTTAGTGAGCTATGATTGTATGGGTGTCACTGCACCCCAGCCTGGGTGAGTCTCTAAAAATAAATAAATAAAAAGACAGATATATAGACTAGTGGAATATAATAGAGAGCTCAGAAATAAACCCATGCATATATTGTCAAATGATCTTTGATAAAGTTGCTGAGACCATTTAATGGGGAAATAGTTTATTCAACAAATGGTCCCAGGAAAACAAGATATCCACATGTAAAAGAATGAAGTTGGGCCCTCATCTTATACGATATACCAACATTGCTCAAAATAGATTAAAGATAAAAACATAAGACCCAAGATGGAAACTTCTAGCATAAAACATAGGAGAAAAACTTCATGACATTGGATTTGACAATAATTCCTTGGATATGACACCAAAAGCATAGGCAACAAAAGAAAAAACAGATAGTTGAGACAACATCAAACTTAAAACCTGTGCATCAAAAGATGCAATCAAGAGTGAAAGGCAACCTATGGAATGAGAGAAAACATTTGCAAATTATATATCTGATAAGGGGTTAATATGTACAATATATCAAGAACTCCTAAAACCCAACAACAAAAAACAAATAACCTGATTAAAAAATGGGCAAAGGACTTGAAATGGGCAAAGATATTTCTCCAAAGATGATATGCAAATGGCCAGCAAGCTTATGAAAAGATGCCCTACATCGCTAATCATTAGAAAAATGCAAATCAAAACTACAATGATATATTACTTCATACTCATTAGGATGGCTACTACAAAAAAACAAAATAAAACAAAACAATGCAGGACTGGGTGTGGTGGCTCACATCTGTAATCCCAGCACTTTGGGAGGCCAAGGCAGGAGGATCACGAGGTCAGGAGATCAAGACCATCCTGGCTAACATGGTGAAACCCTGTCTCTACTAAAACTACAAAATATTAGCCGGGCATGGTGGCATGTGCCTATAGTCCCAGCTACTCGGGAGGCTGAGGCAGGAGAGTTGCTTGAACCTGGGAGTAGGAGGTTGCAGTGAGCCAAGATCACACCACTGCACTCTAGCCTGGGCGACAGAGCAAGCAAGACTCCATCTCAAAACAAAAACAAAAACAAAAAATAGAAAATAACAAGTGTTGGTGAGGATACAGAGAAATTGGAACTCTTGTGTACTGTTGGTTGGAATAGAAAATGATACTGCCTCTTTTAAAAATAGAATCGTGGATCCTCAAATCAATTAAAAATAGAATTATTACATAATTTAGCAATCCCACTTCTGTTATAAGTCCAAAAGAATTGAAAGTAGAATCTCAAAGAGATATTTGCATAGCCACATTCATAGCAGTTGTAGGCATAATAACCAATAGGTGGAAGCAACTCAAGCACCTACTGATGGATGAATGGATGTATTAGTCCGTTTTCACACTGCTATAAAGAATTACCTGAGACTGGGTAATTCATAAAGAAGAGAAGTTTAATTGACTCACAGTTCCACATGGCTAGGGAGGCCTCAGGAAACTTACAATCATGACTGAAAGCAAAAGCAAAGCAAGGCGTGTCTTACATCGCAATACAAGAGAGAGAGCGAAGGGGGAAGTGCCACATTTTCAAACAACCAGATCTCGTGATAACTCACTCACTATCATGAGAACGGCAAGGGGGAAGTCTGTCCTCGTGATTCAGTCACCTCTCACCAGGCCCCTCCCCCAACACATAGGAATTACAATTTGAGATGAGATTTGGGTAGGGACATAGAACTAAGCCATATCAATGGATAAAGAAAATGTAGTATATGCATACAATGAAATATTATTCAGCCTCAAAATGCAAGAAAATCCAGTTACAGGCTATAGTGGGAATGGACTTTGAGGACATCATGCTAAATGAAATAAGCCAGTCACACAAAAAAACAACAACAAAAAAAACACATTACTCTTAAAGATTCCACGTATCTGAATTATCTAAAGCAGTCACATTCATAGAAACAAAAAGTAGAATGGTGGTGGCCTGGGGCCAGGGAGATGGGGAAATGTTTAATGGGTATCAAGTTTTAGTTTTAAGAAATAAAAACGTTCTGGAGATCTTTGCACAGCAATGTAAAACTACCATAACTGAATTGTACACTTAACAATGGTTAAGATGGTAAATTTTATGTTATGTGTTTCTGACCACACACGCAAAAAAATACAACAACAGGTGCCCTGGGAAAGGGTACAAGATAGGTTTTTCTAAGCTCACGAAACCACCTTTGGATGATAAATCTGAAGGTGGACAGCCTGACAGGGAAACTGAGAGCTGTGGGATGCGTCTGTGAAGATCTCTACTGTGTGGTGCCCTAGAGCTTGATGTCTTGGGACAGCTAATGCTTCTGCCACTGCTACAATTTAGGCACCATCTTTATACCTGCACCACCAGAAAGGTGCTCTTCAACTGCTCCCACAAGGAGGTATATCCTATCAGCCTGTGGAAATAAATTATCTCAGATGTCAATAAAACACATGTAAAAGGATCTCAGATTTATGTTAAAAACTCCTTTCAGGGAATTCTTATCAGCTAGAGGTTATAAAAAACTGGCAATTAAATCTAATCTAGTCAGGGTACGTCTTTTTTAAAGACATATTGTCACCTTGAAATTTTAAATAAAGTCCAAATAGTTTAAAGATATGCTGATAGTTTAAATACATTAAAAACACTGAGGAACTCTCAGAGTCATGGGAAGTGGCAAAGGCAGAGGAGGTGACAAAATGAGACCTCCCTGAAGACACCAGAATTAACAGGAGACAGTGATGGTGATAAAAATGTTAGGAGAGAGAACAGATTTGGCTCCTGATCTTAACCAGAAGCCCCTCAGTAGATGGAGTGATTTAGACTTTAAAACAGGCTTTTTCTCAGCAATCTTAATATAAAAAAATACTTTTAAAAAGGCGTATTCATTATAAAAATACAGGCTACTTATAGAAAACTTACAAAATATATATTTTATATATAAAAATAGAATTACATATCAGCAGAGTCCCTGCTCCTACCACATAATTGGTTCCATGAATAAGCATGCAACACCAGTTTGTCCAAGATTCAACCCAGATTTTGTTGAAACCTCTGGGAAAGAGAAAGCCTTTCTCTGGGGATTGCAGCTGACTATAATGTAAACCTGAGGGCCTCTGAAGAAAGGAACCCACTGAATTAAGAAACAGACAATGAGTGAAGAAAAAGATCGGGTAAACATTGACCTCGAGGTTGGCGCTTCCTTATTCATCTCTGCCTAGAGCCAGATTAGTTCTGGGCTTTTCATAATATGAGCCAATTAATATTCTTTTTAACCTAAGCACGGTAAGCTGAGTTTTTGTCACCCATCACCTAAAATGACCTGACTGATAAAACAGATTGGGAAAAATCTGTAGCTCTCAGGGAGCTTACATGTGGTATATTCTTGTTTACAGAGACAGGGTTAACTCCCGTATAAAGGAAGCGCCAGGGTTGTGCTCCCTGAAATTAGGCTCACCTTCATATATTTGTTGGATTAACGCATTTGTGCATATCACTCCTCTAATCCTGAATGCAAATGAAAGACTACCATAGAATATCATGTAGGGAGAGGACACGCCCTGAAACCTGATGCTTTTATATATATATATATATACTCCATAAATATGTATTTATGTACCCCATAAATTATATTTGTGTATGTGTATACATATATATACATATATATGTGTACCCCATAAATATATTTTTTGTGTGAAACATAAAATATATATAGCATACATTATATGTATATGTAATGTTATCTATCCATATATATACACACAAATACATATTGATGGGGTACAGTGTAATGTTTTAACATATATTTACACTGTAGAATGATCAGATTAAGCAAATTGACAAATCTGTAACCTCATATATTGTTTGTGGTGAAAACATTTAATAAAATCTAATTTTTTAGTAATATACAATGCACTTTTATTTATTATAGCACCACTCTGCAACAGATCACTGACGTTTACTCTTCAGATCTAAGAGAAATTTTGTACCCTTTAATCAACAATCCCCTTTTCCTCGTCCCCTCCCTATCCTCTGGCAACCACCATTCTCCTCCAGTTCTATGAGTTTCAGGCCACTTTTTGAAAAAGCGGCTTGAGTTTGTCTGCCCTGCTAGTTTGTCTCCCAGCATGGTTTCTCAGAGACAAATCAAAGGGAGCGGAGAGAGGACGAAAAGTCAACAGCAGACTCAGCCCCAGCCAGCTCCAGGGTCCCTGTGCTCCCTTCCTGTCTCTGGGTCTCACTCCCTCTACCTTCCCAATAGCTGGGGTCTAACAGATCTAAGTTAGCTACCTCTTGGTAATGGGAAACTTCCAGATCACACTTAAGGTTTCAATGCTCTTTGGGGATTCTGGACTTTAAGTCTTAGATATCCAATGCAAAGCTGATGGACTTCCTCAGGGCCCTTCATACACATTCTCCTGCAAGAAATTTCTCCTTAGCCTTTCACACCAGTTTAAGAAAAACAATGCTCACAAACAGGGAGGCGATTACCCTGGTGGGGTCAATGGGACTCACTCCACTTCTGCCTCTTATTTATTTTGAGATGGAGTCTCACTCTGTCGAGTGCAGTGGCACGATCTCAGCTCACTGTAACCTCCGCCTCCCAGGTTCAAGCAATTCTTCTGCCTCAGTTTCTCGAGTAGCTGGGATTACAGGCGTGCACCACCATACCTGGTTAATTTTTGTATTTTTAGTAGAGACGGGGTTTCACCATGTTGGTCAGCCTCATCTTGAACTCCTGACCTCAAGAGATCCACCCTCCTCAGCCTCCCAAAGTGCTGGGAATACAGGCATGAGCCACTGTGCCTGGCCACATCTGCCTCTTATTAACCATGTAACGGTGCTAAAATTACTGATTTCTCTAACTTAGTTTCCTCATCTGCAAAATGGGAATGACAGGAGAGATTTCAAAGAGATAATAAGTGCTTGGCAAAAGTTCTATTATATTACTTCTAATATTATTATTATTATTTTAAGACTCTGGGCTACACTTAGCCTTCTATATTCACTCTGAGTCTCTAAGGAGATCATGGAACCCCTGAAAGGATGCACAGACTCATCACTGAAGTATGACTAATGGTTTATGGGGTTGGGGACCTGTCACCAATCACAGAACCATCAGGAATTCCAGGCACACACACGCTGTCACATTCCTCAGGTATCTGTTACGGGCAGAACTATATCCCCCATTCTTATGTTGAAGTCTTAACCCTTAGTACCTCAAGATGTGCGTTTAGAGATGGGATTTTTTGCAGAGGTAATCAAGTGAAAATGAGGTCATTAGGATGGGTCACAGTTCAATATGACTGGCATCCTTATAGCAAGAGGCAATTTGGACATAAACACACACAGATGGAAGACATGGGGAGAAGACAGCCATATGCAAGCCAAGGAGAGACAGGCCTCAGAAGAAACCAATCTTAGCAATACCTTGATCTCAGATTTCCACAACTGTGAGAAAATAAATGTCTACTGTTTAAGCCACCCAGTCTTTGGTACTTTGTTATGGCAGCCCTAGCAAACCAATAAAGTATCAGATCTTCACAGTATATCCAGCATCAAGGAGGGACTGTGGAAGGACTGTATCAGTCCTTTCCCTCATCTTATCAGAAAGCCCTTCTATGGCTGCCTGACAGATCTACAGGGAGAAAGAGAAACCTAAGTTAGGCCCCTCGACAGCGGAAGAGGCCATCCCGCTTACTTACATGTACCCTGCTGCACAATATAATCACATTCTATGAAGCTAATTACAAGACTTGATTAATTTCATACCCTCCTGAGGGATACGTTCAGTAATCATACAGCTCTGCCAACCTCATGGGGAGAACTGATTCATTTAGCCATTTCTTTTTGATTTCTGTGTCTTCACTATATAAATGTAGACAGCTATTCAGGGAAGAACATGTGCTTATGCTTTTAAATAATTATTGTTCACAGAATTATACCTTACATGGGATTCCATGACTCTCTTATATATCACTCACATTTTTCAGTTACCAGGTCCCTGCTGATAGATGAAAGTACTAGAAAATAAACATGACAGCTTAATACCAGCTATATACTCATCCAGCTAGAGATAAACTTGAGCTTATAAACTGACAAGTACATAAAAAACTTGGTGAGATACTCATCATAGTAAATCTAATCTCGGCTTTTTTTTTTTTTTTTTGAGACAGGTTCTTGCTCTATTACCCAGGCAGGAGTGCAGTGGCATGAACACGGCTCACTGCAGCCTTGACTTCCCAGGCTGAAGTGATCCTCCCATCAGTCTCCAAGTAGTTGGGACCACAGGCATCCACCACCATGCCTGGCTGTTTCAAGAATTTTTTTGGTAGAATCAGGGTTTCCCTGTATTGCCCAGGCTGGTCTTGAACTTCTGGCCTCAAGAGATTCTCTCATTTTGGCTCCAGAGTAGATGGGACCACAGGTGTGTGCCACCATCCCCAGCTAAGTTTTAAAATAAAATTTGGTAGAGACGGTGTCTCATTATGTTGCCTAGGCTGCTGGCAACAGTTTAAGACTCCTGGCCTCAAGAGATCCTCCCATCTTGGCCTCCTGAGTAACTGGGACCACAGATGTGTCCCACCACAGCTGGCTAAGGTATTTTTTGAATTTTTTTTTGTAGGGATGGGGTCTCACTGTGTTGCCCAGCCTGGCCTCAAACTCCTGGACTCAAGTGATCCTCCCACCTCGGCCTCCCAAAGTGTCAGGATTATAGGCGTAAGCCACCACACCCAGCCCAGCCATGAGCTTTGATTACATCTGAACTTAGTGTAATCCACAAGGAAAACTTCCCCATGGCCAGCCCAGAAATGGAGCTCAACTCCATCCCACACGTGCTTTCTTTCAATTATCACTACTGACCTTTCGAGACATGAACGGTCTCTAGCTCTCCTTTCAGCTCCATGTTCCCTGTACTCCTTACCTACCTCATGCTCAGCTGCTTTCTTGGGATCACACTATGTTGGTTTCACTATTTAATTTTAGGAAGAACTATTTGTAGAGTGTCCAACTTCATCAACCTTTCCTGGATATTTCTGAGAACTGGATGTGGAAACATGTAATTGCTAGGTGGTAACACTGGGGGCAATGGTGGCTTTATGAATGGGACTTTCATCTTGCGTTTGGGCAGCACTAAATCCTGCTTTTCAGGGCAATATTGAAAGCACGTGTTTGGTTTTCAATTTTTGGATTGGAAGGGAGACTGAATGCTCGCACTCTCTCTCTCTCCAGGTAAAGCTATACCAAGAGGTTTCCAAAGCAGATTGCTACAAGCTTTGGCAGCTGTGGCTTCTTTCTGATACTCACTGTTTGTTTCTCAGGCTATTCATTTGGGTAGGAGTTCAACAAACATTTGAGTCCTAGAGCCATATGGAAAGTATTAGCGTGGGGGTAAGCTGTAGTACAAAATGAATGGATCAGAGACACATCCTGCTCTCAGAGAATTAAAAATCTCGGAGGATAAAGAGGAAAAGACACATACAGGTTCACACAAGACAGCACAGGAGGGGCTACAAGCAATGAGAGTCCTACACGGATTTCAGAGACAGCAGCAGTTCCTCCAGATGCAGGGGTTGAGGAGAGCAATCTGAAAGCCTCCAATAAGAGGTGGTATCCAACCTCATTGGTAAGCCAGGGAGGCAGTGAGGACAGATTACATCTGAGCTCTCCAGTTCTCTTTCTTCCCACTTTCTCCTCAGTTCCTAAGCCCACAATCAAGACTCATTCTTGCAACCTATGAGTCACAATCTCCTTGGAGCTTGTCAAAGTATTTGGCCTCACCCCTGCCCCGAAGCTGGGTGTTCTCCTTCTGTAGCCACTGCCCAGAAGGTAAGAGCCTGACCAGAGGAAAACATCACCATCCTCTTCACACCCCATCCCAACAGGTACACCTCAGTATATATAGAGGTCTGCAGACCTGCGCTCTTGGTAACAAAGAAAGTGTAGTCATAGAGACCATTGTCCAGCAGGGGACCATGGCCTAAGGCTGATGAATCAGATGTGGTTTTTCACTTGCAGCAAGTGTTGCTGCCCAAGTAGACTCTGTCTTGTTCTGATGAGGAGAGAGTTTTGTGCTTTCTTTGCCTTGCTTGTATGAACTTACATCAAGTAACTCACCAAGGCTGCAGATTCTCAGACACGAAATGATGACTGTTCATAGGGCTTGCCAATTCTGCAGGCACCTCCTCAGTAGGTTCTCATCTTCCTCAATTTTCATGCCCTCTTCTGTGTCTGCAGTTCTGAAACTACCTCCCTTCTTTCCATCCCAGGAACAGTTCCAGCCTTGACTATGTCTCAGGTGGATTACCACTTCCCATCTGCCCTCCCATTTCTCTTGCATCACTGCCAGTCCATTGCAATCACAATACCCAGCTCAAGGAACCCAATCGGAATTTCCACTGCTGACTGAACATAGGCTTCCTTGAATACAGGCTTCCATGTTGCAGCCTTGGGGCTCTTAACCATTTAGAACAATCCAACCTTAGCTTCTCCAGCTGCTCTACCCTTCAGGCCAATTGAGACTCTTTTTAAGTCTCCCAACTCCAACTGATAGCTCCCCTGACTCCATAGCTGGGTTTATTATACTCCCTCCAGCTGAAATGTCCCTTCTCCCAACATATTGAAACTACCTCATCCGTGAATCCTGTATTAGCCACTCTACAACAAAGGAAATGAAGCAACACTCTCTCACCTTTAAGCACCCAGAGCCGCACCTTGTATACTCTCCTATGGAATTGATTTCACTCTGCCCTTCACAAGCCATTTCTTTTACTCTCTCCTCCCCACACTAGAGGAGAGATTGCACCTTAGTTACATTGTATTATGTGCAGTTCTTAGGGATAGCATTCTGTTAATAATGAACACTCAAGTTCTGACAATAGAGTTGTTTCATTGTAAATGAAGGAGGAAATGCCACCTTATCCTAAAAATAGAAGAGTGGTAGTTTTTTTTAAGCCATGAAAAATGTTAATGCATGGACTAGATTTCTCTTCTCTTTTTTTGAGACAGATTCTTGCTCTGTCACCCAGGCTGGAGTGCAACGGCATGATCATAGCTCACTACGGCCTCAACCTCCTGGGCTCAAGCCGTCCTCCTCCTGCCTCAGCCTCCAAAGCAGCTGGAACTACAGGTGCATGCTACCACATTCAGCTAATTTTTAATTTTCTGTAGAGACAGGGTCTCACTATGTTGCTCAGGCTGGTCTCAAACTTCTGGCCTCAAGTGATCCTCCTGCCTCAGCCTCCTGAAGTGCTGGGATGACAGGCATGAGCTACTGCACCAAGATGTTTTTTCTCAAAGGCCTTGGGCTGAGAGGAAGTAGCACAAGGTCCAGAACTAAGACCCCTGAGTTCTGATGCCAGCCTAGCCACTGACTGGGTGATCTTAAGACAATCACGCACTCTAACTAGGACTCATTTTCTGCCTGTAAATTCAAGAAGTGAATCCAAATGAATTCTAAAATTTAGTTCAACTGCACTATCAAAATAGCAGGTAAATAGGCAGCTATCAGAACAAGAAAGAGCCAATGCTGGCAACAGCCGTCAAAGGAAAAGAGCGTTCAAATGAGGGCATCTACCCCTGCTTCTTCTCCAATGCCTCTGTTATGGGGCCACAAGTTTGAGACTAGCCTGAGCCACATCGTGACGTACCTATCCACAAGCACCTCACAATTCCTGGCATTATTAATCCAGAAGAAGCCATGTTCTTTGTCAACCCCACAGACAAGATACCAGGGGATAGAATCTTTCCTTCCCTACTTTTCCTTCTGCCCCTTCTCACCCCTTCTTCCTTCCCCAGCTACTAATTACCCTTAACCTGGATTGGTAAGGAATTGAGAAAAACATCCCAAATACAAATACTACTCCAGCAGGAACTTGGTTCATGCAGTCTCTGTCTGCAAAATCTTGACATAGCAAACAGAGGGCAAGCAATTCCAGGCTAGTTAAGTAGGAAAAAAAAAATCAGCTTTTATTTGCTGTAGATAAACCTAAGCTTTTGCAATGTAACCTATATCGAGTACCTGAACCTACATGCAAACCCTATACTTTATCTTCTAGCTAGAAAGTGTGAAGTTAAATCAAGAAAGTATTGTGATCCTTTATATGTAAGTATCTCTTTTTAATAAGATAAATCTTCCCAGGAGTACAAAGCCACTCAAGATTGAGAAGCCAAAGGGAATGTAAACAGAAGTTCACTGGGATATACCAAAGACAGCACTAACTATTGGGGGAAAAAAAGTTAATTTGACTTCTCATTAATAGAAAGGAGAATCTGGCTCATTATCCTTAAGTATTTGTGAGGCATTAAACCTTATTTAGGACATAAAGGGTAACTTTGCATTACAAAGCTCAATCTCACAGGGATGTTTAAGTGCTGCTGACTTCCAAAGACAACAGCCTCATCTTGTTCTGAGCTGGGTAACAAGGTCCAAACCATTTTAAGAGTACTGAGTTTTCAGTACCCTAAAAATGTCTAATTTGCCCGAGTGGCATTTCCATAAAAGCCATTTTGTTTTGTTTTACCTCCCAGATAAGATGTTTCTCTTATCAATTAAGAGAAATTTCATGGGTCATTTTTTTTTATTACCAGGCATTGTAATCTTAATTATTCCAGATTTTACATTCTGTGCATATTATCAGTTATGATTTTAAGAAAACTTTCATCAGATGAAGATTTTGGAATAGATTCACGCAGGAGTTGCTCCCGTTTCCTCTACAGGAGGGGCACAGTGCAGCCATCTGGCTGGAAGTGGTCCCGGAAGCTGCACTCACACAGCAAGCTTACATAAGATCAAACCATGTCAAGAGTTTGCATTAAAGAGGGGGCAGTGGATGGAGATTATGCCCCCTTCCCCTTTCATCCACATGGCCAGTACCCTGATCTTAGGTAGAGTCACACTTTAAATCACTTCTGCTAGGTAGAAGTCTAGTTTTGTTTTCTAGTTACCACACAGAAATTTAATAACCTGTGTATTCCTAGTTGAAATTGACCAGGTGGTAATTTTTTTTACTTCCTCACATAACTTAGTTACTCAGTGAAATACCGATAACCATTCAGTATTCTTTCTTGATTTTGAAAAGATAGAGGGAACAACATAAGCCCATTTTTGAGGATGACCTATATCTGCAGCTTAAAACTCAGGTAAGGTTTAAAGGTTACAAGATTCTTTAGAAAAACAGATGCGCTAGCTTCAACAGCAATTAGAAATAACGTAAGAAAATAAAAACACCTCTCTACCAGGACTGTCCTGCTTGTCAAATAATCCAAACAGACATTATATTTCTCATTAGGCGATAGTCCCAAACAGTTTCAAATCTGTCACTTCCTTTGATTTTTCTCTCTCCATTTTTATCATAAAGGAAAACAAAATGATTATAGCTGTACAAAGCCTGTTTCCTGATTACCTGAACGTCTAGAAAGGGGCGGAGATAGCATAAAGACCACAAGCCTTTCCAGGATGAGTGGATACAGAATAAAATGCAGCTGCCAGCTGTCGGTTGCAAGGGGCTGGGCAGAATTCGGCATCCTCTCATCCCCCTCCCCTTTCCCCCTCCAACTTCCCAGCAGCAATAGATTAGTCTTCAAGAACAGCACTCTACATTGCATTCTGTCCTTTCTGTATCTAATTTCCTAAAAGCTGCACCAGGACCCACCTACCTTCGGAGGTTGAGAGGAGGCTTTCTAACAGGAGGGTGAAAAGCATGCACGGCTACAGCTCTTCAGCATCTCTCTCCCGAGCAGTTAACTGGAAATACAGATTCGCCTCCATTTTCTGGTCACATGATCTCTGGCACATCTAAATAAGGATGATCACCTGCCTCCCAGATCTCCCCGTGCAGCCGCGCTGGCTAGGGGACAGGGCGGGGGCTGTGCTGAGTTTCATTTGGGAATATAAGATACCCTTTTACCCATGTTGTGGAGTCAAAAATGCCCTTCAATTTCTGTCAGTTGAGGAAAACTACTGCTACTCCTGCTCCTGAGACTGTATGTGAATGGGCTCCAAGCCCAAGTTGTAAGGAATTTAGTTTCCTGAAACCTCCTAAAAAAAAAAACCCTGTAGTTTCACAGCACATCCCTATATAATGGCAATGTAATTATTTTCATTGAACGATGATTAAGATAATAAAATGGACTGTGGAAGCATAGCAGGGTTCATAAAGAAGGGCAGCTGAAGGTCCTAGAGAAAGTTAGGATGCTTATCTAAGATCAGTACAATTTCAGCAACCAAGAGACAAAGGGGTGAGGGGTTAACCTGTGGACCCTGCAGTCAGAAGGCCAAGTTTGAACCTGATTTCCACCACTTATTAGCAAGTGTAGACATTACTAAACCTCAAGGCGCCTTAAGACTGCTCATTCACAGAATGGACAGTAGTCATGATGTTCCTTAAAAATTGTAAGAGAGCCAGGCATGGTGTTGCCTGTCTGTAGTCCCAGTTACTCAGGAGGCTGAGGCAGGAGAATCTTGAACCCAGGAGACAGAGGTTGCAGTGAACCGAGATTGTGCCACTGCACTCCACACTCCAGCCTGGGCGAGAGAATAAGACTCCATCTCAGAAAAAAAAATAGAGGTAAGATAACCTATGTAGAGAGTCATCTGGGTTAAAATAAACTCACAATACATGTTAGCTACTTCTCTTATTCTAAAAATGCCAGCAGAAATACTGACACAGTTAAGGCAAATAAAGTATTAATGAAATGTTTACAAAATAGACATGTTTATTGGTATGGTCTTCAAAAATATATATATTATCAGATAAACCAAAGACTTCTAGCAAAATGTCAATTTGGGAAATAACTGGAAATCTAATGTTACATAATCTTTTTCTTTTTTTGATGGGAGGTGGGGTGGGGAGGGGACCATGGGAGAACAGGGGATGGGCAATTTTAGGTAATCTCCAATTGACCTAACTCTGCTGGAGCGGGAAAGCTAATTACTCAGCAGAGGGCCACCAGGGTAGGTGCTTAAGAGATGTTGTTAGTCCTGTTTTTTTTTTTTTTTTTTTTTGAGACAGAGTCTCACTCTGTTGCCCAGGCTGGAGTGCAGTGGCGTGATCTCAGCTCACTGCAACCTCCACCTCCCAGATTCAATCAATTCTCCTGCCTCAGCCTCCTGAGTAGCTGGAACTACAGGCATGTGCCACCACACATGGATAATTTTTGTATTTTTAGTAGAGACGGGGTTTCACCATGTTGGCCAGGCTGGTTTCGAACTCCTAACCTCAGGTGATCCACCTACCTCAGCCTCCCAAAGTGCTGGGATACAGGTGTGAGCCACCACACCTGGCCTTAACTCCTATTCTTATGGTAAGGAAGGGAGCAGAGGAGGAAGGTGCAAATTTTATATCTTTATTTAAACTAAATGCCTACAAAATTCTTCATAATTATGAATAGTTATGAAATAATTTCTCATGTGCCATGCATCTTTCAGCTATGGAGGAGACTGGGTGGGGCCCACAGGAAGGTGTTACTTTGCAGGGTCACTGGCTGGCAGAAATTCAGCAAAAGCATGGGTGAATTTCCCAAATCATTAGGGGAGAAAAGATAACTCTGGAGCTGGTTGTATCTTGGGAATGTCTGCCCAGGGCGAAGGCTAAAAATGGGGATCTTGTCTTTATGAAGCGCTGGCTCATCAGAAGGGGCTTCCTTCCCTATTTGGGAAAGGCAGCAACTGAAGGCTACAGAACAGACACTGCAACTTACTCTATTTGTTTTGAGACAGTCTAGCTCTGTTGCCCATGCTCGCCCAGGCTGGGAGTGCAGCGGTGTCATCTCGGCTCGCTGCAACCTTTGCCTTCCATGTTCAAACGATTCTCCAGCCTTGGCTCCCTGAGTAGCTGGGATTACAGGTGTGTGTTACCATACTCAGCTAATGTTTGTATTTTTAGTAGAGAAATACTAAATATTGGCCAGGCTGGTCTTGAACTCCTGGCCTCAGGTGATCCTCCCGCCTTGGTCTCCCAAAGTGCTGAGATTACAGGTGTGAGCCACCATGCCAAGCCTAATTCTGTTTTAAATAATAACATCTGTTTTGGAAGTTAGCAGTTGGCCAGCCATGGTGATGAAGTTACTTTCATCAGGCCAATAGAGATACCTTAAAAACATTTTAAGTAACACTTCATTAAATGGAAATGTGGGACATAGGTTATTATCTATAACACTCCCTTTTGTCTTGCAAGATGTTTTCCCAGATTGTGCCAGGGCAAAATAGTCCTAACTCAGAGTATACGGGGCATTTGAGGACATGTATTACTTTATTCATTATACAAAGGCAGTTAAGATTTAAAAAAAAAAATAAGAAGTACTGCTTAATTGCAGTAAACAGCATTCCATTATGTTGAAAAGACGGGCATGTAGATATCAAATTCTCCAGCGGAATTTTAGTTACTCTCTGAGAGCTAAATTAATACTTTTAAATTATTTAATAAATGGAAGTTTAAAAAATAAAAATAAAAAAGGTCTTCGAAGATTATATTGTCAACAGCTGCTTGAGTTGATGGTATAATAGATAACTAAATGAAACAATGTTCCTCTCTAAAAAGTTATTATATTTTTTTGACATGGTCTCACTCATTCACCCAGCCTGGAGTGCAGTGGTACAATCTTGCCTCACTTCGACCTCCACCTCCTGGGTTCAAGTGATTCTCCTGCCTCAGCCTCCTGAGTAGTTGGGATTACAGGCACTACACCACCATGCTTGGCTAATTTTTGTATTTTTAGTAGAGGCGGGGTTTCACCATGTTGGCCAGGCTGGTCTCAAACTCCTGACCTCAAGTGATCTGTCTGCCTCGGCCTCCCAAAATGCTGGGATTACAGGCGTGAGGCACCATGCCCAGCCTCCACTAGGTTTTGACCAGTGAGGACCCCTGTGGGAGATGAGGGGGAAGAAGCGGGAGTGCCTCTGGCTGGCCGTGTCCCTCACAGTAGGTCACTATGCCTTTCAGGGTGGCCCTTTCTACCTGAAATTGTCTTTCTGGGTTCTGGTCATCACTCTGTCCCTACTCCTGAGGTCTAGGAAGAATAACAGCCGAGCTGCCCCCATTCCTGGGCTACTGCACTATTCCCTGTGAGTTCGTCACACTTTGCCTCCATCTTTGTAAATATTCTCTTTATTGAATCTCTCAAATTTTCCTAATTTGAATGTGTCATCTCTTTCCCGCTGTGCCCCGATACACTCGATACCCTAATACACCCTGCTTTCAGAAGTCATGACTTCTTGTCCTCCTCAAATACCCGCAACTTGCACAGAGATTTTTTTGCTTTTCCTGAAGTAAGCAATGCCACTAGTTGTGATCTTTCAAGGTTCCAGCTGGAGAAGAAGTGCCGTGGGTTTTTCCCCAAACTAGAAGCCAGTACAACACAAACGGGTTCCTTTGTGGGCGTTCCTCCCACAGGAAAACGGAGTTGCACCACCTCATCTTGGCACTCGTGGCTCTCCCTGGCTGTAAAATCCCTCACCACCAAACACCACACCTATAAATATTTGGAAAATGTAAATGAACACTGAGGGGCTCTGATGCTCTCCCTTCCCTCTGGCCTCCAACCACTTGAGTCGGTCCCACGCACCACAGATGGGGAGCAGCCCACTGACATGGCAGTAGCGCTCGCAGATCCACTGTGCTAGCAAATATTTACTCAGGCATCCAAAAAGCCCAGTAGGTCACAAGACAGTCTGAGGAGTCAGGCGTGGTTTCTGGCTCAGTCGGTCTCAAAATAATCTCATTGAGAACTTTGCTGTTGCACTTTATGTGCCTTTCAGTGGGACAACGGGAGAACAGGAATGAAAACATCAACCTATAGAAGTAGCTTAAGAGAAATGCTTGTTTGGGCAGCTGTGTTTCATTGACGAGTACTGGGCTAGACAGAGAAGACCTAAATTTAGGTCCTAACCTCACCACTTTCTGATTTCTGGATGACATTAAGCAGTTCATGTGTTAAGTCAGTTTGCTCATCTGGCTGGGAAATGGGGATAGGAACACTTGCCCTGTCTATTTCAAGTGTCATGTGGGTGGACCAAGGAAAATAATGTATTTGTCAGTCTGGAAGCACTTACTACTGAAGGTCTGCTCTGGGTAGGGTGGGCCAGAAATGTAGAAGTGGGTAGAGGGCACAAAACAGAGAAGGCAAAGAGGGCACAAAACAGAGAAGGCAAGAGAGAAAAGAAGGGAATGAAGGAAGGAGACTAAGTCCTGAATTAAATTGCAAATTTAAAGGACTTTTTTTTTTTTGAGACACCATTTTGCTCTTTTACCCAGGGTGGAATGCAGTGGCGCGATCTCAGCTCACTGCAACCTCCGCCTCCCGGGTTCAAGCAATTCTCCTGCCTCAGCCTCTCAAGTAGCTAGGATTACAGGCACGGGCCACCATGCCTGGCTAATTTTTATCTTTTTAGTAGAGACAAGGTTTTGCCATGCTGACAAGGCTGGTCTCGAATTCCTGACCTCAGGTGATCCACCCGCCTCGGCCTCCCAAAGTGCTGAGATTACAGGCGTGAGCCACAATCAGCGGGACTTTTAATGATACTTAGCGCCACCAACTCGCCAACATACGGCACCAACGGGTCAAATATAATTACAAAAATCAATGAACGCAGACTCACTGCTAAGTTTCTTCTAGATTTGGTACAGGGCAATGCCCCAAAACGGTGAATAAACAAGCACTCACTGGAGTTTAGAAAGCATCAACTCACCTCTGAGAAAATGCAAATGTTTGGAACTGGCATACAGCTTGGTCCACCTGATGCATCTCAGAGTTGCCGCTACCCAACATTGAGAGAAAGAGTCAACTAATTTTTCAAATCTATTTCTCATTTGCAACATTCACATGGATAAAAGGCCCAATGTACTAACTCCCCAAACATAAGTCATAGCCAGAAAAAGCCTGATTTCATGAAAAACAAAAAGATCTCACAGTATCACTCACAAGCAGAAAGATAAATTCTTTTCTACAGTGTTATCAGATGGGAAAAAAGATGAAAAATTACTAATTTAAAAAAGAAAGGATGCAGACCCATCACCATAGAACCGAATACACTGTGTTTGAAGGTCATCTTTATTTCAGGGAATACTGAATACCTCACCTCACAGAGCTAGGAAACAAGATACAGTTCCACAAATATGAGGGTCAGGTTACGTCTAAATACTGTTTCAGAAGTACATGGGACAATGATTTCCTCTCTTCTCCTCCCCTTCTCCCCTCCTCTCAACCCCACCCCCCTGCCCCTCCCTCCATCCCCTACGGCTGCCTGTATCTCCAAAAGATTCATCAGTTGAGATCAGTTTTCTCAGTCCTCTTGAAAATGATTTTCTTTGATTCCCTTGCACATTATTTCTTTGCTCATAACTATGGAAAGCCACTATGTTTGTATATTGTCACATTTTCATATAATTCAGATAATGAGTTTTAAAATATTGATGACTTAATCCTTAACATACAGATCAGGTTTTATACTATAACCTGTGATAGTTAATGTTTACATTTCAACTTGGCTAGGCTATGGTGCTCAGTTATTTGGCCAGACACCAGTTTAGACGTTGTTGTAAAGGTATCATTTAGATGCGATTAACACTGAAATTGGCAGACGTTGAGTAAAGCAAATTACCCTCCATAATGTGAGGGGCCTTCATCAATCAGACGAAGGTCTTCATAGCATGTTCTGAAGTTTCCTGAAGAAGGAGGAAATTCTCCTGAAGACTGCAACCCAGAAACCTGCCTGAGTTTCCAGCCTGCAGCCCTGCAGAACTCACACTCACGACTACAATACTGACTCTGACTTAAGTTTCCCAGCTGCCAGCTTGCCCTACAGACATCAGACTTGCCAGCCCCCATAATTGCATGAGCCAATTCCTGAAAATTCTCTCAGTAGCTAGCTAGATAGCAAGATGGAGATACAAATACAGATATCTCCTATTTGTTCTGTTTTTCTGGATATGCTAACATGTAACCAAATTACCCTTTCTTCCCACATCATTCTCCCAAGCATGCTTTCTTGAAAATAAACAGGTAAGTGTTTCTTCCTTTTAAGAAAGGTCTGTGTGCTACAGATTACCCTGCAAATGTTCTTTGTGACCACGTGGGAAAGATCAGGCACATCCATCACGGTCTTGGGGAACTGGTATTTGATCCCCTGCTGGACAGTTCCATAGCTAGAGGGTAACCAAGGGGTTGGCAAAGGATTCTGGAAAGATTGATCCTACGGAACGTGAATGCCGTGCTGCACATCTCAAGGGAGAGAGGTTATCTTTCAGCCCTAGTAACAAGTTTTGATAACAAGAGTCAGTAGGTGGCATATGAGGAGAAAAGGCATTTTTCTCACGCTTTCTCAGATTTTGAAAATGTGGCTTGCAGCTCTCAAAACACTTTGGGAGCTGAGAGAGGGTGAGGTTGAAGGAGGGGAGGGAAGAAGCTGATCTGCAGCTGGTGAGTCATATTACACACACTATGAACCTCCTTCTATTTAACAAGAGCCTTTCTTCATTTTCTTTTTGCAGAAGGGTTTTGATTTTGGATGTTCTGTTTTATGATCAGATTATGTGTCAGAAGCTGTTTCCAGGTTTTTGTTTGGGAAACCACGGCTGTCCCATTGTTTTGCTTCTGTGACTACCTTCCTGTCTCCATGGCTTCCTTCATCGTATTCATCCCAGCTCACTCTGCTAACTTCTTACCCCTTCACCTTTCCAAATTATGACCTTCCTTTAATGACTGTTTTAAATGTACCTCTCAGAGCTGCACTGTGAGTTGCGTGGGTCCTAGGCACTCTGCCTTCATAAGCCCCTTCTGTCATTAAAACGTTTTTAAAAATTTATTTTACAACCGTGTTGGTATAAAGACAAATGCAATCCACGTGAAAGTATCATCATCTTTTCTTCTGACTATAACAGAAAATATTCTCATGGGCACCTTAAAGTATCATGGGCCCTGTGCACTCCATCTCCCTGTGTCTGACAGATAATAAGCTTTTCCTGCTGCCCGTTCCATAAAGGTGCCCGAAACCCATGTCTCTCCTCTTATGTCCTCACTTATATAATTATCTTACAGGGTTGCCACTGTAACGTGAAATAGTGCACAGAGACCGCTTAGTACCTGGTCTGAAGCAGCAGATACCCGTAATCGGTACCTATTTATATTTAAACTGACATTGGTCATTCACTAGCTTGACTTGAATATTATACTGCTATCTACCTTTTTACTTATGTCTAACTCTTTAATTAAATTGTAAACTCCTCAAGGGCTGACAGCAAGTTTTAAACCAGTGGTTCTCAAGCTTTGGAGTGCATTAGATGCTGCTGGAGCTCAACTGGCTGGGCCTCACCCCCAGAGTTCCTGATTCTGGAGGTCTGGTTTGGGGCAGATAATTTGCATTTCTAACAAGTACTCAGGTGATACTGATGCGGTTGTTTTAGGACCCCACTTAGAGAACCATTGTTTTAGACAACTCTTTATGCTCCCAAAATCTAGCACAGAGGGAGACATTCAAATACATGCAGAGTCAATTATTTATGCAAAAGATAATACACATGCCAGAGGGAAAATCTGCCCCTATCCCCATTGTGAGAAAAGTTTCAGTACTATGAAAGCAGAGCAGAAAGAGATGAGCAAAGAAATCTTGTTGAAAGAAAAGGTGCTGGTGGCACAATTGAACACTGACTATCATCTGTTGGATTTCAGGGGCATGTGCAAAATGCAGACAAGAAGCCAAACAATAGCTCAGCCAACTCCCGACTGCCTGAGTTCTGAGCTCAATCTATAACAATGCCAGCAGGGCTGCTGGGATCCATCTGCTACTCTCTTTCTGATAACGGATCTGGGGTCTCTCTGGAAAAAAATAGCTTGACGGGAAGAAAGAAGGATTAGGCCAGCTGACAATGTCTGGATTTATGAAGCTGCCCTGGAATATGGTAGAGCTTTTAACCCCTTCTGGCACTTTGCTAACCCTCAACATACCCCTGGTATTCTTTCCATTGCCCTTGTTCCTTTCATCAAGAAATGTAATTTGTGAATGCCAAAGCTCTCCTGGACACATTCTGTTTCCACACAAATTAAGTTCCCAGAATTTAATACCGCAGGAAGGCTTGAGATCTTTCAGCCCAACTCACTAATTTTATGGATGAGAAAACCTAAGCCTGGGGTTAATCCTAAAATGTATCATCAGTCATGGTAGAGCCAGGCTGGAATCCAGATTCCCTGACTCACTGTGAGTATGTGGTGTGCATAATCCTTTATATTCCCAAGCTAAATGGGGAAAAAAATATATATCTTTTCTCACTTTTTAAAAATTTTTTTGAGACGGAGTCTGGCTCTGTTGCCCAGGCTGGAGTGCAGTGGCACGATCTTGGCTCACTCGCTGCAACCTCCACCTCCCAGGTTCAAGCGATTCTCCTGTCTCAGCCCCCTAAGTAGCTGGGATTACAGGCATGTGCCACCACCTTTGGCTAATTTTGGTATTTTTAGTAGAGATGGGGTTTCACCATGTTGGCCAGGTTGGTCTTGAACTCCTGACCTCACGTGATCCATTCACCTTGGCCTCCCAAGGTGCTGGGGTTACAGGCGTGAGCCACTGTGCCTGGCCGATATCTTTTCTCTGTTGCATTTTAAGGAGGAAACATGAGTTTCCCCCTTGCTTAAGTTACTTTTCACAATTTGTTCTTTTGTCCCTGGAAATAGGAGGGCTTCCTAAAGGCAAATGAAGAGAAATGAAGAATGCTAAACAGTTTCAGCAGAGACTGGAAGCTTGAGGGCAGCGATGACATCCTGTTCCCTGCTATATGCCCGTTGGCTACCCAGAACCATGGCACAGAGCAAGCTCTCAAAAACCATATGGTGAATGAATGAATGGATGAGTGAATGAATGAACGAATCACTGATTTGATTCCAATTTGCCAATATTTCTGTCAATTAGGGAATGTATGTTTTACACTAAGATTTGGCAACTGCTGTGGAGTCTCTGTCTTCATCAGTAAGTTAGGTGCTTCCATAAAACCAGAAAATGCCTTTTCTGTGTGCTAAGCAGTGTATCAACTGATAAAGTACAGGCTTTAGAGGAGGCAAGCTTTGAATCTCAGAGTGTTCACTCTGGTTACTTAATTCTAGGCAAGTTATAGAACCTTTCTGGGCCTTGAATCCCCTACGCCACCCCACCCCTTCCGTTCCCCCCACCACGTTAGGATTAAATGAGATGATGTATGCAAACTGCCTCGCACATAGTAGGTGCCGCCGGTTAAATGTTAGTGTTACTCTCTTGTATTTCCAACTGCCTGTTTAAGAGTCATGCAGGTATTCAAGTAGGTGGAGTGGCAGTTGGGGGGGTAGGTATCAGACTCTGAATGAAAATTGAAGGGTCTTTTTGGCTGCAAACGTACACAAATCATTATTATGGTTATAGTTATCTAGTAGCTGCTTTTACTGATGGTGTGCCTTGCATTAAATATAAGCAAAGCTGCTATCATCCAGGTATTCTTCATATTCCAAAACCTCTAACCATTTCCTGGGTTTCTAAATAAAATCCTTTTCAGAAAAAAAAAAAAATAAAGAAATCTAGCTTTTTGCTTACCCTTTTGGTCTTGGTTTCCTGGTTCTGTGCTCAAGGAACTCTGTCTCCTCCTCCATTTCCGTGTCAGGGATCATGTTTTTCTGAGCAGGCTGTGGTGAAAGCATTTCCCATTCATTGTCATGGGTGACAGCCTGCAACGTAACTGCATCCAGCCCAGCCCTGCCTCGGCTCTTGTTCTTCTGTGATTGGCTGGCTGGACCAGAGGCTTCCTCTAGTGCTAAAGATTCTAGAGGCTTCATTTCTTCCAGAACCTGCAGCTGGGGACCCTCGCCCAAGCTGACATCAGAGAATGGCTCCACAGTCTTACCAGACCACCCAGGAACTGAGTCCCTGGCATCCAATGATGGATCACCAACCTCACTATGGCCCAAGAGCATCCAACTCTGGTCTTGCCCAGGGCTTTCAAGAGACGGTCTCTTGTCATCTTTAGAAGACATTCTCTCTGCAGAGAGATCTTTTCTTTCATTTAAGGAGACAGGCTGACACGTGTCTGGGAAGCTTGCTAACTGAGTTCCTGGCAGCCCTGTTTCTTTGGAACCTAAGTGCAATTCTTCTAATTCAGCTATGCTTTCTCTTTCTTCACACGCCTCTGGCTTTGAGTGTGAAGTTTCTTCACGGTTTATAAGTATGTAATCCGTGTGTAATGCATGATGATCTTCATTCCTCTCTGTGCATCTTTCTTCCTTGTATTCTGATTGTACCTGCTCAGGCTCTTTGGTAGGAATCATTTTTTCTTCTTCCAATTCTGATCTTTCCTTGCTGGCACCTAGAAGTGGAAGTTGAAAGTGAGAAGAGGAGAACAAGGTTTAATTAACACAGTATGTGATTTGTGATCCTTGCAAATGATCATCTAAAAGAGGTAACTTAATATTTTTATTTTGTTTTATTTATTTATTTAGGCAGAGTCCTGCTCTGTCACCCAGGCTGGAGTGTAATGGCATGATCTTGGCTCATTGCAACCTCCGCCTCCTGGGTTCAAGCAATTCTCCTGCCTCAGCCTCCTGAGTAGCTGGGATTACAGGCACCTGCCACCATGCCTGGCTAATTTTGTATTTTTAGTAGAGACAGTGTTTCACCAGGCTGGCCAGACTGGTCTTGAACACCTGAACTCAGGTGATCCGCCTACCTCAGCCTCCCAAAGTGCTGGGATTACAGGCGTGAGCTACTAGCGTGTGCCCAGCTAGAAAATATTTGTATTTTGTAGAGTCACTCGATTTTCTCATGCACTATCAGGGATAGGTATTACATATGCGTTAGATTTTACCGCTGTTATACAGGACTTGGTGAGGCATGCCTTGCAAATGTAGTTAGTTCCTCTCTACCCTCATTGGTAGAAAGAGTGTTTCTTACAAATACGCACTAGTTTAATCAACACAGCAGTTTCTTAGAGGTGGAAAAATGGGATCTTTCTTACCATTTGGTGGTCCTATGTCTCCACCTGCTGGTGAATCAGAATTATCTGTTTCTACTTCCCAGTCAATGTTTGATGGAGACAAAATCTTGGAGCCTGCTCCTATAGGCAAAGAAACGGACTCAGGGTCTTCGTGAATATGCAGCACAACCAGCTGGGATCCAGGCAGTCTAGTGTTGGTCTCAGCCTGGTTTCCCTCACTTCTTTGATCAGGGAGTGCAGAAAGCACTATCTCTGTTACTCTGCATCCCAGAGACTCATCCTCTGAAGACCCAGCTTCCTCTATTGTTTCAACACCCCGGGCAGGTTCTGTGAGATGGGACAAATCAAAGGGAGGTGTGTATGGCGCCAGCGACTGCTTCAGAGAATCTTCCTCCAAAGGAGGGTCACCACCATACAGGAAGTGTTCAGGCTCTCTCAGGAAATCTTCATCGATATTCTGGCCCATCATATCATATTCAAAATCACCCCATGAGGCTTCGGATGAGCAAATATCTTGCTTCCCTAGGTCCCCATCGACTGGTGTTTCAGGATGGCCTTCAGACAACGTCAGTTTGCTCATGTCATCTATTGTTCCCGTGGATGTGTTGAGACCCGAGGCATCGCTGAAACTGTGGTCAAAGGCAGTTTCACTTATATCCAGACAAGTGTCGGAGGCTAGCAAAGCATCAGGGACCATGGCAGAATTCTCTGTGGCTAAACGTGGCTTATCATCAAACAAAGCTCTCACACCAGGCTGACTTTCAGGAGAAAAGCTGTCTGATATCCAAGAACTGTCACCTTCTGGAGTTGGCTCTTGGTGAGTTACAAAAACGCTAGTGGCCACATTTTCAATCCTTGAGATTGTTCTGTCAACTGGTTCCAAAATTGGTGCCATATCTGGGCTGCCTCCTTTTTCTGATGCTTGTAATCCTGTGTTGTCATCACCATTTATTTCAGAAGGTTCAGGTGAACCTTTATGAGAGGCAGGCTGAGAGGAGCCCTTAATGTCTGCTTGATTGCCCACTGGAGGCAGCGGGATTGCATTTTCAGAATCGAGTTCTGCATTGGATGGGAAAAACTCCGGTCCAGCCTCATGACTGGGTTCTTCATCCATCTCTGGCTCACTGGATTCCACTTCAGGTCCCATGCAAGAACTGAGATGCTTCTCAGCCTCTTGCTTCACTTCAGAATCGTGACATATATCAGGGCTGTTGGAAGCCTGAGAATTGCTGTCACGGTGGCAGTGCGTCACGATGTCAGGATTCTCACCATCTGCTTTCAAACTGAAGGGCTTCTTAGCATCCATCCATAAGTCAGGTGCAGCAGAGGCCAGCTGCCCACCCTCTTGAAAGTTGCCATGTAAAATATCTGGCACAAAGGTCCCTTGGGAGTCCTCACTTGGGGTAGAGCCATCCCATTCGGAGCCTGACTTCGTTATCAACTGGGTGAGAGAACTGGCAGCAGGGGAATATCCTGTGGCAATGCTTGAATTTGTCATCACACCTAGGTGTGATTTTTCTTGTTCCCACTGATTTGTTTCTTGACATTCATTAGTTGAAACGTTAGATGTAACACAACCATTTTCCTCTGTGTGAGTAAAGGCTGTGTCTGGCTGATCGCAGACTGACAGCATGGTGTCCTGACACTGCTCTTGGGTAGGTGTTTCAGGAGTCAGTTCATCAGCAGCAGCAGACACAAAGGTTTGCTCTCTTGAGTCCTTCTCTTTGATTTGGTCCAACGTTACAAGCTGGCTAAACTCGTCAGCATCTGGGTCTGGCTGCCTTGGTTGAATGTTCCAGAGTTGCTCATGGGAGTTCTTCCCATTATCTTCCAGAAAGGATGACTGATGGTTGTCACTGAACGGATTAGTATAGTGTGTTTCCACAGGCTCAATATCACCCTGAACCGGTACTCCCCAGGGACCAGCATTTTGGTATACTGAAGAATTTATCTCCAACACGCCACTGGAGTCAGACAGCTCCCCTTCAAATGTACTCTCAATTAGTCTCCCTTCCTGGGGTGAAGCATTCCACCACTCACTGCTGTCAGCTGAGAAGCCCAGCATTTCCAGTTGAGAATTATCTTTGTTCTTTGGTTCAGCTTTGGGAGCTACTTGCCACAGAACATCTCCTGTCTTCCCTGTTTCTGGAGAAGATCTCGTCTCCTCCTCCACTGCTATAATCTGTATGTCAGTCTCCGTTAAAGGTGAGAAATTCCAGTGATCAGGGCTGCTTTGTTGGTTGTCGCAGAATGGGTTTGACTTATTCTCATTCTCTGCTGACTCTGAGCTGCCTAGGTCGTCAGAAATATTTTCAGACTTAAGATCAGCTGTGACCAAGAACTTATTAGATTCATTCAACGAATCCCAAGCTCTGGATTCATCCTGAGCAACGCGGCAGTTGGCCAAACGGATCTCTTCCTCCACTGACTCTTCACCACTGACACACTCATCATCAGAACCTGAGCTTGTTGAAATGACCCTGGCATCCTCTGGCTGCTCAGTTTCAGGAATCTCATGTTCATTTTTCTCCTGGTAGCTAACGATTAGATTGCTTTCCTGATGCGTCCCTGAATGTTCAAAATATTTGCCTGTTTCAGGACTGGATAAAGAAGAAAAGGAATCACCATCAACCGAGTCATTCCAGATCTCTAAAAATGTAGGAGCTTTGTGATCAAAGCTCTTTTCAAACTCATTTATTCTGTTTTTCTCTAAATCCTTCATTTCGGTAACTATTTCTACTTGGCCATCAGTGGTAATTGGTTCAGATTCTTGGTGATGCTGTTCACGCCAATTGTCTTGGTTCTCTTTCTGATACCCAGAGCTGGGTTGTTGGCCCCAAGAAGACAGTGCAACTGAAGAATCATTTAACTCAGGACTCGATGCACTTGAATGAGTATACTCACTAGAAACAGTATCTGTGTCAAAATTTCCAGATGAACCAGCTCCTGGAAGGCTATTTTCAGTCCCCTTAACATCAAGAGTTTCAGTCTCCTTAACATCAGAAGTTGGGCAGCTGACAGGCACGTCACTGTCTACAGGGCCATCCCCAAAGTCAAGGCTTCGGGGAACTTTGTGAGGTGGCCCTCCACCCAGGTTCTCTGGCTCTAGAATGTGACACTCTTCTGTTTTCTCAAGATCCTTTTCAGGAACAGATACATATTTTGTGAAATTCATCCCATCTGAAGTCATCTCAGTAGTTTCACCTGAATTTCTGTGACTCACGAGGTGCTTTACATAGGTATCTTTCTGCTGCAAGTTATCTGCCGACATCCCTGTTTGCACATCACAGGAGTCTAGACTGTAGGACTCCTTCTCGTATTCCAAAACTTCCTCTGGTTCCTCAGTCTGAGGACTGGAAGTGACTGCAAGAGAGCTGATTTTGCCTGATTTAACGCAGACTTCTTGATGTTCAGATGCAGCCAGAGAAGACAGTTCCTGGTCACTCTGCCCTTTTTCAGAAATCCCTGGGTCAGTCTCCACACCAGAGGCGATCCCCTCTTCATCAAGGTGCCCCCTGTCGGTGGCTCCCAGGGCCTCCTTCCCACTTTCACTTTGTCCATCGCTATGACCTTTCCATAGATCTGAGTGTGCAAAATGGCCTGGATTCTCAAGCCTAGTCGCCAAGGATGCTGCATCACTTTGCAGGGTTTCCCTCTCTGTGTCCTGATCATCAAGATGAGATATAAGAGCCCCTGACTCACTGGTTCCAGAGGCTACTGGTGCATCTGGGGAGTGAGTGTCCTTAACATTTGCTGAATGGCTGGGGATTTCAGAAGGCAATTTGCTTTGTTGTGAATCCGTGATATATGACGAGCCTGGTAACATGAACGATGACATGTCTTTATCGCCCATGACAGAATCCCAAATACTGTTTGCAATTAACTGCCCACTTTTCTCATTCAGTGTGTGGTGTTCACTGGGAGCACTGTCCTTGGTATGCTCATCAGAGGCAGGGAGCTCCCAATCTACCTGATTTGCTTCCGGATACTCCAAGCCCCAGGGTTCCAGCTGTCTCACCGTAAATCGGGTTTCCGGCTCAGTACTTTCAGCCATGTATCCCTCTGTTTGACTGTCACTGGGGATTGCCACACCCCCGCTGCAGTCATCCCAGTCCAAATCATTATCCATATCCGAGATCGTTGCAGTGGACTGAGTATCCTCCAAAATCACTCTGTTCCATAAGTCGAGGTTGTCAGGGGCCGTCTGCCGGGAGTTGGTGCTGCTGTGCAAAAGCGTGAGTTGTCGGTTTGTTTCATTGTACAGTTGCATCATGCTGGGGTCGTCGTAACTGGACTGGCTGCTTTCCCCCACATCATCCTCCACGGAGACATTCTTACCATCTGTGTGCTCTGTCTTGAGTTCATTTTCATCCAGGTCATGAGTGGCATTTGTTTCAGAACTGTTATCTGTATGAGGTGAAGTCCACCTGTCTAGGTTCCCAGGACCTGAACTGATTCGATCTCCAGGTGGCTGCTGCAGTGACTGAGGAGGAATTTCAGGCTCCTCTGCGGTGGAGTTACCATCTTTTGACTCAAAACCTTCCTCTTTAGCAAATGGCTTGTGTTCAGTTTCTTTTTCGTCTCCAGCAAATGTTGGTGATGTGTAAGAGTCTGAGGTGGAGTAATTGGTATCTAAGGGGGAAGGCACGGAATCTTCTCCTATGTTGGATGCACTGTAATCGGAACATTTGTAAGATAAGAAGGAATCTTCCCAAGGAGCTAGGACATCTGACCCTCCTTTCTTAATATTCCCCTCAAAAAGGTTCCAGGAATCTACCTTTTCATATACCTTGCCTCTAGTTTTAGGATCCACTAAGCCATTCTGATCTTCTTTTGATGGCTTAGAATTAATCCATGGGTGATCCAGATCGGAACCGGGATTGCCAGGTACAAAGATACCATCCCTGGAGTCATTGTTCCTCTTGCCCCAGATTTCTGGAGCTGCTTCATTGTTTATCTCACTGGGTGAATTGTCCAGTAGTTCTGAAGAAGAAAAGGCAAAGCCTCTTTTTGCCGTGGCCCACTCATTTGGGTCCCTAACAGAAGGTGTCTCGCCACTTGTTGGGTGCAAATTCCAGGTATTTTTTAAAGCTTCAGCATGATCTTCTTTACCAAACGCACTCCACGGTGGGAATGGCGCCGCAGCCACTGCTTCACCATCATCTGTAGGATTTCCCCAGGGCTCCGGCATCGCTGTGGGAGAGCGACCAGAGTGCCACAAGGAAGCGAAGTCTTCTATCAGGTGGTTTGTTCCTTGGGGAGATATATTTGGCAAAGGTGATTTCTCCACAGGCAGGTTCTGGAATGGTAAGCTTTCCTCATTTTGGTCTTGAATATCATTGCTGTCCAGTTCAGGCTGACCAAATTCAGACTCCCAGGGACCTGACTTTGTGAATTTGACACTCTTTGGTTGAAATACAGAATCTGAGGCTCTCCTATCAATAGAGCTTGGCTTATGCTCTTTCCATGATTCCGGGCTCTGGAAAACAGATTCCTGTTCACTGGAACTCCACGCATCTGCAATATTTTTGGAGTCAATTTCCAAACCACCCCACCAGCTGCTGCACCGTGCATGGGTCTGAGGTGGCCCCACGTGACCTGTGTCAGTTGCTTCTTGGGTCATATCTTCTGTATAGAGTGAGGCTGCTCCTTCAGTGGATGGTGAGCTTTCTACTAAACTATTCATGGGTGTTGGTGGGATTCTCTTTCCAGTATTGTTTAGCCTTTCTGGAGAAGGGGATTCATCTCCCACAAAATCTGTCAGGCTCAAATTTCTTTCAGAGTTATCTCTGGGACTTTCTTGTCTCTCCACAAACTCCTCATCATATTCCACAAAGCTATCTTTGCCAGCCCCCGACAAAAGTGAACTGGATGAATAATTAGACATGGTGGTTCCCATCGCATCAAGTCCTTCAGGCCCAGCGGGGAGCTGTCCTTCTGACAGGTCGCTGCTGGGGAAGAAGTCATCTGCTGGGGAGTAGTCTGCAGAATGAGAAGATTGCTGGGACTGTCCAGAAGCCATGGGTGCTGGGTCGAAATGGAAGAGGTCAAAGTGTTCACTGTGTTCTCCAGACCATGCGTGTTCCTCTGCGACTGCCCCTTCAGGAATGGGGCTGTAGGAGTCAAGCCCTGGGAGCAGGCTATGGTGAGACCCAGCACCTTCTCCCACGGGGCTGTCGTCACTGAGGAAAACGGAGCTCTCCTTGGATGAGCGGCTGCTCCTAATGGTGGCCAGTCCACTGTCTGGACTAATAAGGTCTATGCTGGCATCCACCTGAGCCTGGTTAGAATCGTTGAGATCTGGAGGATTCTCTATGAAATTCACAGAGCTGGGCTGTGGTTCTATGTCAGAACCATACAATTCCATAATCCCAGAAGACCCCTGGGAGAGGGGGGCACTGCCTGCCACAGCTTCTGTTGAGGACGTCCGGCTGTTGGAGACCATCTCTGGACACCTCCTGTTGATGACTTCCTTGACAACAAGAACCACCTGATCACAAGTCACCGAAGGGTCCTCTTGTTGGTACACCAGGATCTCATCACAGCCACAGTCAAAGGGCTCCAGCTCTAGGCAAGGGTTCTGACACTCTTCCAGCTCACAGCAAATCTGTCGGAAGGCACAGGAATTTGGGTCATCACTCAGGTACTGTTGCACTTTGCGATTTTTCTCTCTTAACTTTTAAAATATAAAATTAATCCGTGTTCATCTGTTGGAAAAGAAGATCTCAAACTTGAAAAGTTCTCATTACTATACTACCAACCCTTTCTCCAATACTATCAAACTGTCTCTCTGTTTAATTCAAAATCAACTGCTCGATTTTGATGGCTCCTGAATGTGTTGGGTAAAGTGGTTAAACCATTTAACTTCTTTCCTAACTGTACCATCATGCCATCTTCCAACAGGAATGTAACTCGAGTTGCAAAAAAGCAGAAATAATGCTTATTGCTGACAGCTATAGGAAAGGTGTTAGCGTAAGGGGAATTCTCAGGAGGCAGGCTCTCATTTGGGGGTGGGCAGCCAGGGCTGCTTGAACCTCTGATACCCTCAGAATGCAAAAGAAAGGGTAGGAAAGACAAAGATGCTCCCAGGGGCTGGCCTTTCCAAACAGCACTCAGGACCCCTCTGTCCCTTTCACCCCAGGAAATGGAGGCATGAAGCCCAGAACAGACAAAGCCAACCTGGGAGGCAAGGGGACACGGACGGAAGGTCAGTGTGAGGCCAGAACTGGGCTGCAGCTTTCTGGTTTTTAGGGAATGTCAGGAGTATTTTGTTATGCTGGGCCTTTGAAGTGACCCCACAGGATTAGTAGAGGTAAAATTAACAATGATAATAACCACCACCACCACTACCACCATAGAGCTCACAGAGTAGTAATAATAATTAACATTCATTGAGGGCTTTCATATGCTAGGCATGGTTCTCAGGGTTTTATGGTCATTACCTGTTTTAATCATCACAGTAATTCCACAAGGTAGGAACTCTTTTTATTCCCATTTTACTCATAAGGAAATGAAGAGACAGGAAGATTAAATAACTTGTCCAGCAACACACAGCTAACCGGTGCTGGAGCCTGAGTTCTGCACCCGGCAGTCTAGCTGCAAAGGCTAACTTAGCCAATGGTGTGACCACAGACACAAAGAGCGACTCCCTAGGCCACAGCCGGGACTCTGTGGTTTAATATTCCAGGGAGCCACCTCTGGCGACTGCTAGGGTGGGGAGGGTGGATGGGAAGAAGAGAGGAGGCCTGGGATCAGCTCAAGAGCTTTTAGCCCCTTCATCTGCTCTTGTACTTTGTTTCCAATGAACCCATTTTCAAATTGATTTGAAGAAGAGTCTACTGCTAAAAGCGATTTGAAAAACTGCCAGATTGGAGGCTTCCCGTCCCTGGAAAGCTAGTGACCAAAGATGAAATTGAGCTTGAAACCAAATACAGAGGAAAGCATTGAAAAAGCCACAGGCTGGTGATGCAGGTCAGAGGAGGAGATGCTCTTTCACATCCGGATTTGAGAGAGCCCAAGAGTACCCACAGGCATGTTAAGAGAGCTACGATGGAGCTCTTGGGGGACAGAAAGGAAGATATAGAAAAGAAAGGGGCAGAGACTGTGCCTCTAGCTGCCCATGGATACACGAGGCATTGAATCCACGAGTGAGGAAAAACGAGTCATGAAGCGTCCTGTGCCTGTGTGGCTCCGATTATAATGAATCATGTACGTTCTTATATCAACTATTAAGTACACCCAGCTTGGTATATCCAATGGCCTATTTTGATTAATTTTATCTAATTCTTTTTAATTTCCTAGGCCTTGGGTTTAAAGACTCCGCTATCGACCTGGAGGGTAATTGATCACCTAGTCAGAGTTCTGGTACCTGGAGACAAACTAACTTTGATTAAAGCATCAGATCACCAGGTCTTAAACACTAGGCACCAAATGGGGACTTTTGGTTAAAGGCTAAAGGCTAAATCTTGTTAGTCATGATCAGGGAGCAATCCTAGAAGAAAATAGCACCCCAGGGAGGACTTGCTCTTTTTGGGGTGAGAAAGATCTAATGTTTTGCACTATGGATTCAGTCAAGAAGAGAGATGCTTTGGGGACTTTCTTAAAAGGCCACATGTGCAAAATACCCCCAACATTTCCTAAAACTCAAACCTCTAGGACTCTCTCTTGGGCTACTTGCTCGTGAGCCACCAATCTGTTCTGTCTTGCACTGTGTGTTCTGAGAGCCAGCAGGTTAGGACGCAGGGAAACATGCCTGGGGTCAGGGGAGGAACTCACCTGACTGCACAGCTCTAGGTTTTCCGAGTACACAGCAATCTGTCGTCTCGGCTGCTGCTCCTCTGACAGATAGCTGGCGAACAGGATGAGGACATCAAAACCAAACTTGTCTGTAAATGCTTTCAAGTCACTGGTAATATTGCTGTGAAACAGACAATTCTGAAACAACAACAAGAAATTTGATGTTAAAACGTCAAACTGCCCAGTAGTGGGGAGTTGTGCCACAAATTTGTCCAGTCTTATGATGTATTTAGGACACATATTTATTATTTGAGGCAGGTGAAATAGTTTGCTTTGAGAAAGAGCGGAAACTTTCATGCTATGGCTTACAATATACTGTTTATTTTCCCAAACTATGTAAGAAAGGAGTTTTTGCCATTATTAAGAATAGTTTGGACAAAGAACAAATATCCTAAACATTTTTTTTCTAAAATATTTATTCAGATACTTAATTTGCAAATCCTATTTTTCTCCTTATTGCTTTTAGGATCTATAGGAATATCTGCTATTGTTAAAATTTATCACAAGAAAAATAGGAGGAAGCCTCCGGGCATGGTGGCTCACACCGTTAATCCCAGCACTTTGGGAGGCCAAGGTGGGCATATCACCTGACGACAGGAGTTCAAGACCTGCCTGACCAACATGGAGAAACCCCATCTCTACTAAAAATACAAAATTAGCCAGGCGTGGTGGTGCATGCCTATCATCTCAGCTACTTGGGAGGGCGAGGGAGGAGAATTGCTTGAACCTGGGAGGTGGAGGTTGTGGTGAGCTGAGATCCTGCCATTGTACTCCAGCAACAAGAGCAAAACTCCATCTCAAAAAAAAAAAAAAAAGAAAAGAAAAGAAAAATAGGAGGAAGTTACTATTTCTTCCTGTAATTTTTTTTTCTAATGATTATTATCAACTCCAAGTAGAAATTCCTAAGAATGAACATAGCTGAGTTTACTGGGTGATTATTATTCCAGTATAGAATTCTGAGAGATTTTTTAAAGAGCTGTGACGTCAGATTTGCTTGTTGTATGTGGCAGCTGTGGAGAAATGAATAACTACAGAAAGGGATCCCAGTATCTCAGAATCCCCAGGTGTGGCTCACACCATTTGCAAAAAAATGTTCTGGCCACTTCAAGTTTTATTTACTTTTATGTATGTATGTATGTATTTCCGAGACAGGGTCTCATCTGTTGCCCAGGCTGGAGTGCGATGGCGTGATCTTGGCTCACTGCAACCTACGCCTCCTGGGCTCAAGCAATCCTCCCACCTCAGCCTCCCAAGTAGCTGGGACTACAGCTGTGTATCACCATGCCCAGCTAATTTTTTGTAGGCAGGAGGTTTTGCCATTTGGCCCGGGCTGGTCTCGAACTCCTGGGGTCAAGTGATCTGCTAGCTTTGTCCTCCCAAGTACTGGGCTTACAGACCTAAGCCACCACACCTGGTCCATCTTCAAGTTTTCTTAATTACAACAAGAGCAACTTTGTCTGCATGGGTATCTCTCTTGCTTAAAGAAGTACAGTGAAGAACATATGCTAGCCCCTAACATAATGGCTGGCATATACTAGTTGTTCAAGAAAGGTTTGTGGGATGACTGCAGAGACAGGTACACAAAATCAACCTGTGCTACATAATCCATAATCTTGTCATAGTCCACATACATATCTATCCTAGCACATATATGATCATACTACATCATTCATCAGCTGACCGTCTATTGTGTCACTCAATAAAAAACACCATGATGTGCACTCAAGGGATTTAAAGAATTCTGTTGATTTTTTTCTGATGATAATCACAATCAGAATTATGCCTGCCACTGGTAAGATACTAAAACAACACAGAAATATGTACCACAGAAAGTGGAAGTGCCACACACCTCCTAAGCCAGCCACTGTAAAGACGTGGACAGCACAGTGCAGACAGTTGCAGATTTCTCCACGCCCACATTCATGTCTATGTGGTGGTTCTTTGAAACTTGTGGACTGGATATCTGTGGCTTAGACTATTTACCAGTCACTTCAAATATCTATGATACCCGCACTCTGTAATTCTGCTGAGTTGACTCTCAAGGTCTGTGAGGCCCTGAAGAGGGCACAAAAGACCCTAGGTAGGCAAGCAGGCAGGCCCCGCCAATCACTGGCTTCCATGTTTTGAGGAGGCTTTGCTGTCTACCGTGAGGCAGCCACTCTCATCTGGCATCTTACCAGGTTACTTTCCCTTTTTAGGTTGCAAGGAATTGCACATGCGAATCTGCAAAGGCCTCAGGATCTATTCTCGTGCCAATGAACATCAAGGATCTATGGTAATGACATTTATGATCAAATGCATCATATGCCTTTAAAACATATGCTTTTGGAAGTGTGTATTCCAAAGTGTGTACTGTCAGCTTTCATGCTTTTTAAAATTTATTCTCCAACTGGCATAATAACAATCTTTAAGTAGATTTTTAAAAAACTAATTTGGCCAGGCTTGGTGGCTCACACCTGTAATTGAAGTACTTTGGGAGGCTGGGGCAGGTGGATCACCTGAGGTCAGGAGTTCGAGACCAGTCTGGCCAACCTGGTGAAACCCTGTCTCTACTAAAATCACAAAAATTAGCTGGGCATGGTGGTGGATACCTGTAACCCCAGCTACTCGGGAGGCTGAGGCAGAACTACTTGAACCTGGGAGGCAGAGGCTGCAGTGAGCTGAGATCGTGTGATTGCACCCCAGCCTGGGAGACAGAGGGAGACTTTGTCTCAAAAAAAGAAGAAAAAAAAAAAAGAAAAGAAAACACAGAAAAAAAATTAATCCACCCACAACAGAAGTAGACATTAAATATTTAGAGTTTAATAATCAAAACTCATATAGTGTGTGTTCAAGAGATAAAATTATTTCAAATCATCACTGAGTATGAATCAAGAACCTCAGTGCTAAACCTGTCGCCATTATAAACTGTAAAAGAAGATATAGCACTGAAAAAAAAACAAAAACAGGCTACAAATAACTGCATCTTATTTCCAGTAACTGAAGGCTTCAGCACAATAACCCTTACAGTTTTCCAAGTATTTTTTCACTATGTATATAAAGGCCTCCAAAGACATTTATAAACCCTCAAAAGAAGACACACATTTCTAAGGGATTTTTACATGTAACAAATTCTCACTACATCTGGCTGGGTCACTGAAACAAGAGGGGGCAGGTTTTATTTGTATCTGAGCACAAGATTAGGAAATCAGTAGGATCATCACTGTTCAAAGCCACACTTGTGGAAAGTTTCCTATTCAAAAAATGCTGGCTGATCTCCAAACTATTTGAATTCTTCTATGTTAAACTGATGGCTCCAGGACCTTGCTGGACTCAAGTCCAGCAGCACTGGCAGCACCAGGCATCTTATTGGAAATGCAGAGTCTCAGGCAACACCCCAGACCTACTGAAGCAGGATCTGCATTTTCCAACAATCCTAGGAATTCAAAAGCACGTTGAAATCTGAAAAGCACTGCTCCAGAGAGGCATTTGTTAGTCCGTGTATTTTCCTATGAACTAGTCCTTTGGACTCTCTGAGCACTGTCACAGGACTTGTACTGATTCACGCTGCCAGCTCTTTGTTCCTAAGGCAACCTCATCATAAAAGTCCCCTTAGGGTGTGCATTTCTGGGCTGATCTGCTATAGGTTCTCATTTAGCAGGTTGGGCACTGGATAGACTATATGTTCTTTTTCTTTTTTTTTCAGATGGTATAGATGTTTGTTTTTATTTTAATTTTTAAATTTTATTTTACTTTAAGGTCTGGGATATGTGCAGAACGTGCAGGTTTGTTACATAGGTTTATGTGTGCCGTGGTGGTTTGCTGCACCTATTGATGCATCATCTAGGTTCCCTCCCCTCGCCCTCCAACAGGCCCCAGTGTGTGATGTTCCCGTCCCTGTGTCCATGTGTTCTCATTGTTCAACTCCCACTTATAAGTGAGAACACGCAATGTTTGGTTTTCTGTTTCCGCGTTAGTTTGCTGAGGATGATGGCTGCCAGCTTCGTCTATGTCCCTGCAAAGGACATGATCTCATTCCTTTTTATGGCTGGCTGCAGAGACTACATTTTCATCATGTCCCTCAAGTTCTCTAGCTCAGTTTTCCTCTGGGTGACCCCAAATTCCACAGGACCAAATGAAGCGCTGATAAATCAAAAAACTATTTGAATCACCTAGGCAAGTTAGAGAAACAAAATACATTTTACATTAACCCTAAAACAGATTCTCATCAGCTACCTACCCTAACAGAATTGTCCAGGCCAGATTCGATCTTACTGGTCTTAGGATAACCTCAAGAGTTTCATGTTTAAAACAGAATTAAACAAGGGTATGAGTGAGAATCTTGGGGATTCCAGGAGGCAGAGTGTGTTTGTTCTGCTTTTATGCCGGTGCTGTTTGCATAGGAGATAATTTATTATTGTCTTCTAGCTACGCAGGGAGTCATGTGCTGCGGTGGCTCTTATGTTGCCGACAAGCTAGGCTGGCCCTGAATAAACAGCACTTCATCATCAACACAACCCAACTGTACATACAGGTTGGCATTTTATTCCCCCCATCTGCCTTCTACCTGATAAATTACTGTTTTAGTTACATGTATACAAATACTATTTGTTAATCTGCTCAAATGTCTCCAAAATGTTTCCCCCACTTAAATGAAAATTATATACATGCATACATATATATCTCCTACTCAATTTGTTAATGATTTAGACAATAAAAGCACTTCCCCCTGAATTTACCACCCCCACCCCAACCACACACACCTTCTGCATTTGTGACCCTAGCCTATAATTGCTGCATGGAATTTAGGCAATTACTTTATGAATCATTGCAACTGGTAATTGGCTGGCAAAATCTCAGACTAATGCCAACAGTTAGGAAGAATGGCAAGTGCTCCCTGTCACAGCCCTTTGTCACTCATGGTTCCAAAGAGGCAATGACTAAACATTTTTTTTTTTTTGAGACGAAGTCTTGCTTGGTCACCCAGGCTGGAGTGCAGTGGTGCGATCTCAGCTCACTGCAACCTCCATCTCCCGGGTTCAAGCGATTCTCCTGCCTCAGTCTACTGAGTAGCTGGGAATACAGGTGCACGCCACCACGCCTGACTAATTTTTTTTTTTTTTTTTTTTTGTATTTTAGTAGAGACGGGGCTTCACCATGTTAGCCAGGATGGTCTTGATCTCCTGATCTCGTGATCCACCCGCCTCAGCCTCCCAAAGTGCTGCCATTACAGAAGTGAGCCACCATGCCTAGCCATGACTAAACATTTTTAGAGGTCAGGAGTCTTCTTGCCCGAGTAATTCCTAGTTTGGGAATGAGTGGGAAAGCCTGGAAATGTGGAGAGAAAAAGCCTTTATTTTCTGGCCAAAAAGCTAAGGTGTAGGTCCCAAGAACCCCAAAAGAAGTTGATGATCATGATGACCCAGGGCAGGGAGACAGAAATAACACAGCTCTACCTGAACTAATATCAAAACCAAGATAGTGACAATGATGGCATCCCACAGATCACTCCATTCACAGCCGAAAGTGCAAATGCAGTGAAAATTTCATTCTCGCAATCTCCTATTTTACGTTTTCCATTGCTCAGAAAAAGGCAGTCTTTATGCTGTCTGCTGGTAGCTTCAGTGCGTTGTATGAAATAAAAGTGATGTAAATAATGTCTTGTAAACATTTGAGTGGATATTCCTTGAGAGACAGAAACCCTCTTCTTACATCACTCACACATGCTCACCTCCCACTGTCTTTTCAACCCCTCTGTGGGGTATCTGGCTCCATCATTCCACTGAAATTCTTTTCTCAAAAGTACCAATTATTCCGAGGTTGCCAAATCCAAAAATCACATTCCATTTCTAACCCTACTTGATTCTCTGCAATATTCCATGAAGTTGACCCTCCCTCTGTTTTGAAACATTTAATTCCTTTGCCTTCCTGACCCCACACCTTGTTTTTCTCCCGATTCATCAACTGCCCTTCAGTCGCCTTTGCTGGTTGCTCTTCCTTATTAAGCCTCCAAATCTTCATGCCCAACCTTGTTTCCTGTCCCCTTTCTCTTCTTTCTTTACACGTTCTCCTTGATGATCTTAGGAGATCAGCCACGTGGCTTTAAAACCATTTGTCTGCCACTGATGACAGAACCTACACGCACATGAGATCTGCACGTACCTGCTTAATAAGCATCTCAAGTAAAATATGCCCATCACCTGCTCAGTTCTGTCTGTCTTATTAAATGGCACCATCATCTACCCAGTTACTCAAATCCAACATCTAGGAATTATTCTTGATTGCTTTTTTCCTCATCTCTCACGAAATTCGCCAGCAAATCCTATTAACATTGCCTTTAATATACATCTGTAGTCTAAACACTTCTCTAATATCTCTTGGTCTCCGTTGCTGTCCTAGCCACAGCCACCATCATCTCTTGCCAGAACGCTGGCAGCAGCATCACAGCTAGTCTCCCAGTAATGAAGTCTTCACATAGCATCAAGGGGCAGCTTTTATTTCGTTTTTTCCACTCCTTCCCCAAGAGGCAGCTTTTAAAAATATAAATTGGATAATGACACTCTCCTGCTAAAAGCCCACTAAAAGTTTCCCAATGCTATTATTATTATTTACTTTTTTTTTTTTTTTTTTTTTTAGCTAGGAGGGGAAAGGTTTAATGTCCTCAAGAATAAGAGTTAATACAAATCAATGAAAAAAGGAGACATACCAATAGAAAAACCGTTACAGAACATAAAAGACAATCACAACTGGAATACAAATGGATGACAAATAAATCTGAACTCATTAATGAAACAAATTCTTTAATAACAAAAACTTCTTATTATTGGTAAATATTTCCAAATGGGCACTATTAAACATTTTTTTAGAAATATATTCTTTTTTTTATTAAGCCGAGTATGGTGGCTCATGTCTGTAATCTCAGCACTTTGGGAGGCCAAGGCAGAAGAATTACTTGAATTTAGAAGTTTGAGACCAGCCTGGGCAACATAGTGAGACCTCATCTCTAAAAGGAAAAAAAAAATATGTTCTCTTGAGCCTATATATAGGCTCAAGCAGTCCTCCCACCTCAGCCTCCCAAGTGGTTGGGAATACAGGTAGGCACCACCATGCCCAGCTAATTTTTTTATTTTTTGTAGAGACAGAGTCTCACTATGTTACCCAGGCTGGTCTTGAACTCCTGACCTCAAATGATCCTCCCACCTTGGCCTCCCAAAGTGCTGGGATTACAGGCATCAGCCATCACACCCAGCCTAGAAATAGATCCTAATGAAATAATCATATATGTACACAAAGATTTGTGGAGAAAGCTGTTCACTGGATTATTACTTTAATAACTACAACTTATAAACAATCTAAATGTTCAAAAATAGGGCCATGGTTAAGTAAATCACAGAAGGGTCACACAAAGGGCTATTAAACTGCTATTAAAAGTTGTTATTCTATCAAAGAACATTTAATGACACAAGAAAACATGATACAGTGTTAAGTGGAAGATAATTTTTATAATCATATAAAAATAGAACGTCATTTCTAGATGTATTCAAATAATACGTATTGAATTCTAATATAAAATGGACATTAAGATTCACTGATATTAAAGTTGTCATAATTTAACCAAACTGCTCTTCTGAAAACTTGTTTCTCTCTTTTAGGGAGCTCACGCCAAGGTAGTAAAGACTTACGAGTCAGCCAAACATGAGGTTAACCCCTTGCTCTGCCACTCACTAGCTGAGTGACTCAAATCAGTTACTTCATTTCCATGAGACTTAGTTTCCTCATCTGTAAACCCTCACCTCATAGGACTGTTGTGAGAATTAAGAACATATATAAAAGACTGGTCAAGTGCCTGACACATAGTATGCATTAAACATTAAGTCTCTATCCTTTCCTGATTTTTTTTTAGGTCATTCTCAGGATTTATGGGATTAATCTGACTCACAGAAAGTACTTTTGCAAGATTCTGTCTGTGGGGACTGGTTATTGCAATTTTAGCCTTATGTTCTCTATAATATATGTGAACTCGCAAATAATAATCACACACATCTTTAAGTCATTTAAGTGATTTACATGTAAAATTCTTAGACGTGAGATGATGGAGGAAGTTGCACAAAGTTAAATATGAAGCAAAGTCATTTAAAAATGATATAAGGTATAATACCTACTGATAAGTGTTTATCTCGTTATCAAATTTTCTATCCTTAATTCCAAGTTAAGACTCAGTGAATGAGCTTCTGTTTGCCACTATAAAAACAATAGCTTTTAAAGCATTAAGAAAATGTATAGTGATTTTGCCATCAGCTAAACCACAATGAATAGTCTTTTTCATCATCGGCACTGTTTCACCTCCAAAGGCCATATGACCTTCAGTGAATTTTACTCCTGGTGCTAATACTTCCCACATAGGTCAAGCATTCTGGACTATACATATTATAGTGTCGTCTTACTAACAAATTACAGATGAAATATATTAAGACTTTTATTAAGAATAAATTATTTTCTAATATCGGGGACAAGCAATTCCCAGATTTGTTATAGCTGATTTTTTTTTTTTTGCAGGAAATGGAAAAAGTCAAGTGAATAGGTGTCACTTGTAGGTAAAATGCTTGTAGATAAAAATAATTACCAAGATGAAAACATCAGGTGTACAGCTGCATTTCTGAGAACAGCGAGTCTTACAAACACAGTGTGACGATTCCTAACTACTCTGCAAGCACAGCGGCCAGCCTGGATTGCTGAGGTACTGAAATTTAAGAGTACAGTTTGACATTTACACTCTGCATGGATTCATTTCTAGAATGAGGGCTATTTTTTAAAATCAAGATATAAAAAAATGCTGAGGTATGTGCACAAATGTTCTAACTTGAAAGCATTATGATTTATGCTACCAAAATTCCATTATGATATTTAAAACACTCAGCAATAATAAAGTCTGATAATTTCGACAGGAAAATGATTTATGAGAACACAAAATGCATACATTAAGATATTTTATTTATTCTGTCTTTCGTGCACTCTTTAATTGGTAAGCAAAGACGTTTTCCACGTTTTTCCCAGATGTCATTTATTTACATTCTATTGTTCTTTTTAATTTTTGAGACAAACTCTCTTCATTGCCCAGGCTGGAGTGCAGCGGTGTGATCTCAGCTCACTGCATCCACTACCTCCCAGGTTCAAATGATTCTCCTGCCTTTGTCTCCTGAGTAGCTGGGATTACAGGCATATGCCACCACACCCTGCTACTTTTTTTTTTGTATTTTTAGTAGAGACAGGGTTTCACCATGTTGGCCAGGTTAGTCTTGAACTCCTGACCTCCAGGGATCCTCCGGCATCGGGCTCCCAGAGTGCTAGAATTACAGGAGTGAGCCACCACACTTGGCCTACACTCTATTGTTCTAGTTTTTATGAGGCAGCCAAGATATCATAGTAGCAAAAATTCACTGGGTCTATTAAAACTATATTAGACATTATATTTTGAAAAGCAAGTCAAACAGTACATATCATCATTCTTTATAGCTAAATAGGGAGCCGTTTTGAGAAAATATTTTGTGAAAATTAAAACTACTATGATATGTACATGAATATGCAGCACATAAAAATGCCAAAATAATTTTCATTGAAGTCAAAAGTATATTGCTTGACATAATTAAGTATTGCCTCTGCATTAAGTGCTCCGTTAAGTACTTTGTATCATCTCATCTACAGTTTAAGATATCCCTGTAAGGTAACATTGTCTCTGCTTTGCATTGAGAAAATGGAGGCTCTGGAAGATTAAGTAACTGATGCCACACAGCTCGCATGTGTGACAAATGGGACTCAAACCCTGGTGAGTTTGACTTCGGAGCCCATGTTTTCACCTGTGTCATCCTTAAGTGAGATCCCTCTTCATCAAATGTATTATTAGTTCAGTTTTTAATAAAAAACTCCATTTACTTCAATTTCGTGTTGGTTCTCTCTTCTCACTATACGTAAGCAGGCAACATCCTTGATTTTGACAAGTGCTAATAATAACATGCTTCTTACATCTTTTGAAGATCCAACGTGACCATGCTTTGTGAGAAATTTTCAGTTTTCCATCTGTTTTATAAAATGGAATTGTAGGGTGACTGTTAACTATAGAGCCTAAAATTGAAAACCCCCAAAACTTCTATAAAGAAGACTGTCGTGATATTCTTGCAGTAATATGTACTTTTGAAAAGCTGGGCGTGCAAGTGTACACAGGAAATGCGTGGGAAAACAGGAGATGTGGCATAATCACTGGTTATCCAGAAGTATCCTCACGTAGACTGTCTTGCTCTGGTAGCTTAGAAACATAAGCAATGGAGGAAGCCTGCTTTACCATTCAGCACGTACAAATCGTATTATCCAAAATGCTCTCAATATAAGCTATGTTCAAATACTCAGAGAAACTAGAGATTAGAATTGCCAGAGGGGAGTAGAGAGGCTAAATGGTTTTTGGTTTTTTTTTTCCCCCTAACTTAGCTGGTTTCTTAACAGGAGAAGATTGCAAAAGCGAAGTCCTCTTGTTAAGGTACAACTATCGAAGGCAATCATAATAATCTCACCCATCTGCAAATGCAAATGCTTTGATTTCGGTTAAGCATGTCATAAGTATGGGGAAAAACAAAACAAAACCAAGAGTCCTTCGAGCAAAAGCTCTTGTAAGGCCCTCATTTGAGCTGAAGAATTCAAGAATAGACGGGGAGATAACATGTTTATTGAAAAGAGAAAATCACTGCTTTCTTGTCGTGGAACAAATATTACCTCCTATAAGCATATCTTTAATGAAGGGAGAGAAAGTGTTTGGGAGATAATTTATCTGAAAGCACAGGTTAAGAACTTCTTGAAATCAGGTTGGGCGTGGTGGTTCATGCCTGTAATCTCAGCACTGTGAGGCTGAGGCAGGCGGATCACTGGAGCTCAGAAGTTCGAGACCAGCTTGGGCAACGTGGTGAAACCCATCTCTACTAAAAATACAAAAAATTAGCTAGGCATGGTGGCGCAAGCCTGTGGTCCCAGCTATTCGGGAAACTGGGGTGGGAGAATCCCTTGAGGCTGGGGGTGGAGGTTGCAGTGAGCTGAGACACCACCACTGCACTTCAACCTGTGTGACAGAGCAAGACCATCACGCAAACACACACAAAAAGAACTTGAAATGAAGTGGGCTGATTCCAGGGAAATCTCAAATAAGGGAGTTAAAATTCTTTCCCATTTTTTCCCATCTCATCCTTTCTTCCATAAAGAAGCACTGTTGTTGGCTGGGCAAAGTGGCTCATGCCTGTAATACCAGCATTTTGGAAGGCCAAATTGGGTGGATCATCTGAGGTCAGGAGTTCGAGACTAGCCTGGCTAACATGGTGAAACCCCATCTCTACTAAAAATACAAAAATTAGGCAGGCGTGGTGGTGCACGCCTGTAGTCCCACCTACTCAGGAGGCTGAGGCAGGAGAATCGCTTGAACCCGGGAGGCAGAGGTTGCAGTGAGCTGAGATCATGCCACTGCACTCCAGCCTGGGTGACAGAGTGAGACTCTGTATCAGAAAACAAAACAAAACAAAACAAAACACTGTTAGATGAACAGAGAGCTGGGCCTGGAATAAGAGTGGTCCTAGGCACTCTTAGAAGCAGTTAATAATAGATAGAAGACTTGGATAGGGGAGTTACACAACCAGTTAAAGACAAATAAGTCATCACCTCATTAACTAACAGTCTAATTTACGTTTTCTTTAAGGACAGACCCATAATCAGGAAAACTTTTCTCCACTGTATGGATTTAAGTGCGTGGTGAGGAAAGGGCTAGATTGCTGTTTCCTCTAAGGGCCCTTTTTGTTTCTGAAAGTTTATAAGGTTTTCTGTATGGAAACGAATAATTCAAGACACACATGTAATGAAAACCCTGCTCATTAGGCATGCTCTATTTTCGAAATAGTAGAACCTGGGCTACACTCTAGCTCCCAAATAAAAAAAAATAATAATGAATTATTTATGTAACTATGTACAGACGTTAAAAAAAAAAAAAAAAAGTCCCTTTTGGCTTGTTTTGAGCCGTGAGCCTGAACACTGGTGATTTTATTTATTTTCCTGTGTAAAAATAAATCATCTAGTTTGAGCCCTGTTTCGAGAAAGCAGGAAACCTTCCTTCCTCTCTGGGTTCCCCTTTCTGATTTATGGAAACCACCAGGCGAGTCTCCAGAGCACTTGCTGCACGTGTGCATTGCACACACTTCTGCTTTTTCTAAGCTGTGTCAATATTAACCTGACCAAATGAAGATCAAACTGTCTCTTTTGTTCCTCACGCTCCTTGCATGGGGAGCACAATATGGCTCTTGTCAGAGGTGCTTCATCATTTTGGCTCAAGGAAACTGTCAGTACAGTTTGGGATTCGTTCTTCATGGGCAGATATCCTGATGGGTCTAATGAAGCCTTTCTGCTGACAATTCATTTGCTAAAAATACCCAACCATCGCCAAGCTTAAGTGGGGAATATGGTTGTGTCCCCTTTGCTATCAACCCAATGAAAGTAATTAATTACTTTTGAAGTCTAAGAAAAACCTATCCATCAAGGCACACACCTTTCACCACCCATCTATGTGAGCTTGCTCGTTTCCATTGGCTCACTGATAAACTTTATGACATTCTTAAATTGGAATATAATAGGGTAAACACCAATCTTGGCGCACACATGCAGAGCCAGCAGTCTGTGTGTACCATTTGCTGCAATCTAAGCTAATTACCAGAAACCCTCTCCTGAAAACAGACACACTCTGGGGTTTGTAGTTTTACTTTTGTTTGGCGATGGCTGTGTTTGAGGAGCTAGAGGAATTCCTCCTCAGGTAAGGACACTGTGCTGTCGTGACTGTCTCAGTCACAAGTTGCAGAAACTTAACTATCACTGATTTAAGTAGAGAAAGAAAGTCAGCAGGATCTGGGGACTGTTCCCACAGAAGCCAAGAAGAGCTGAGGACACGCTGGGGGAAGGGCAGGGGTTGCCAGGCACGTGCAGGACATCCTGCCTCTCCATCCTCTTCTGGCTGCATTCTGCTGTCCTGCAGCCAACTGGCATCCTCTACATGGCAGGAACCACATGGCTGCAGCATCTCTGTGTAGACCCTGCAGAGGGAGTCACGACTCCCTTTTGATCAGGAGTGTGAAAACCCTGAAGAAAGAACTCTGGTTGTTCCTACTTGGGTTGGGTGCCTATCCCTGGACAAAACAATTGAGGTGGATTGGAAAGACCACAAATCACAAACACGACACCAGTTATAACAAAGTTGGTGGGTGACAGTTATTTCCTAGAAGAGGGACACTGAGCAGATAAACCTAAAGGTGGGTACTTCAGACATCAAGCACGAAGGTGTAACATGCATACACAGGCACAGGCACATACATTCTTACATGCACACATGCACACTCATCAGATAATTTCCCAAAGCCTCATTTTAGTTCCAACCAACCAAGCCTAGTTGTAGGGAGAGCCATGATGCTCAGAAAAATAAGTAGAGTAAGATAATTTAGTTAACTTTTATTTTCATGTCAATTTTTATTTTATACTCCAATTAAGAAGGATATTAAAAAGAGGAGTGATAAAACAAATCTATGAAAGTGTTAAGCTTAGAGAATGAAAATTATGCTGAATCAATTGAAAATACATTGTACCATCTATCTAAACAATCCAGGAAAAAGCAGCCAAGCCTCCTTAATCTTTATGCTTTCAGGTCAACATGAGAGTTTTTCTCTTTTTGGCCCCTGAAGTCTGCAGAAGCTCAAATCTCCACTATAACTGTCAAACTCCCACTGCTATTAGTACCATCTCTGAGGCATTAAAATGCTTTAAATACAAATTTGAAATGCTCTATAGACCTAGCCCTCCAGGCAGAGAATACCTGGCCTCACTCTGGTGGAACAAGAGCAGGAATTTAATTGTTATCATTTTATACAAGGATGAAATATAGAAGGGCTCTAAGCTAGCCAAATACAGAAAAAAATCTAAATTCGTAACAGATAAAAAGTAGTAACTTTAGACCAGGGTTTCTCAACCTTGGCACTACTGCCATTTGGGGCTGGATAATTCTTTGCTGTGGGCGTGTCTTGTGCATTATAGGGTGTTGATAGCATATCTGACTACCCACTGGATGTCAGTAGCAAACTCCCTCCTCTAGTTGTAACAACTAAATATGTCCCCTGTGGGACAAAATTACCCCAGTTAAGAACCACGGCTTTAGAGAGAAATAGCAGGAGAGTCTTATGAACTTAAAAAATAATTCAAGTCACACTCAACTTTTTCAGAAGTTTTACTGCATAAAGCAAGACACATGGTTAATTCTGCCTGGTTGAACAGGCAGGAGAACTACAAACATAAATCAGGGATAGTGAGCATCTACATGAATACTTTCTATTAATTGTTCGAATATTTCAGTTTTTGAAGCCAGTAAAAATAAAATATTTCCATCAATTGTCTTTTAGTTTAGATTGGTGTGCTTATAAATGAAACCACATTTTGATTCTCTTAAAGAAAACAGCAAGATGGTTTATAAGAAAGAGCCAAGATTTTACAAAACATCTACTTCCTATTCCAGGAAAATGAAGTTTATCTAGGTATTTTCCAGAGTCCATCGTCTGTCCGTCCTTCCTTCTTTCCTTCCTTCCTTCCTTCCTTTTTTTGTGAAGCAAAGCTGTACCATTATTCCAACTCAGTTATGGGTAAACAGGGCATTTTCTTTTTTTTTTTTTTTGGAACAGCTTCTCACTCTGTCACCCAGGCTGGAGTGCAGTGGTACGATCTCAGCTCACTGCAACCTCCACCCCTAGGTTCAAATGATCCTCCCACCTCAGCCTCCCCAAGTAGCTGGGACTACAGGCACATGCCACCATGTCCAGCTAATTCTTGTATTTTTTGGTAGAGACGGGGTTTCACCATGGTGTCCAGGCTGGTCTCGAACTCTTGACCTCAGGTGATCCACCCCCCTCGGCCTCCCAAAGTGCTGAGATTACAGGCGTGAGCCCCCGTGCCTAGCCTTAAACAGGGCGTTTTATCTTACATTTAGGATTCCTGAAAAATGTATCTTTTAACTCCATAATGGTAATCTAAAATATGGCAGATATTTGAGGGTATAGCCATGTCATGCCACACTCCTGGGGCATTGCTACTGTTCAGTGAATAGCTACCATTCTTGCCTGATAACAGGCTACCAGCATCCTTGCCCAATAACCTATGCTATGTGGAAAAACTCATCAAAATCCACTAAAACCCATTTCTGGACCTGAATTATCAAAACTTATATGTCCGCATCTCAACCCATTCTCAACCCTGGCTATACCTTAGAGTAACCCAGGGAGCTGTTAAAAAAAAAAAAAAAAAAAAAAAAGTACTCACAGCCCACCCCATGAGATTTAAATTTAATTGGCTTAAGGGTGAGGACTGGGTATCAGTGTATTTTTCAAGGAAGTCCACTGATTAATGTTCAGGTAGGGTGGAGAACAGTAGTCTACACTGATATAAAAAATTTTCAATTAGTATTGTCTAGACATAGTTTCAACATTAGTGATTCCAGTTTCTATTCTCTAGTCAATTATTGAACTTTGATAGTTACTGGGGAAAAATATAAGTTCCAAAAACTTGGTTCATATTTGCATATGTGTGTTTTTTAAATAAGTAGCCCTAACATCTCCAAATGAGCAGATAATAAAATGTAGTGCTTAAAAGAATAGGCTTTGGAATACAGCAGCCCAGGATTCACATCCTAGCTCCACACTCCATTATTGCTGTACCTTTAGGCAAGTCACTTAATTATGCTAAGCTTCAGTTCTTTCCTTTGGAAAATGAGTATAATAACCTACTTATAAAATGAGACTGTATAAAACACTTAGCTTAGGCTCTCTCACGCAATCAGCCCTCAATACTTGGTAGCCAGCAGCGGCAAGACTCAACAGCTACAAATCCATTAAGTTTATTTGTCAATTCAGGTATTAGAATAATCAATTTTCAGGGACACTTTAGAGATTATCTTTTATCTTATGTACGTTAGAAACAGTCCTTTTTCCCCTAAGATTCTTTTTTTGCAGCCATTGTTTAAATGGAGTAATGCAGCCATTGTTTAAATAAAGAACTTTCCAACCTCTTTGTGGCAGCTATAGAATTTCTGATTAAAAGAACTCTCAGGTTTGGAGAAAGTATCGGATAAATGAACCAGACAGTATAGTGGAGAAATGGGTTCTCTAGGTGCTCTCCTTTAGGATGTGATCTAAGTCAATGATCCTCAAACTTTAGCTGAACTCAAGAATCACCTGCAAGGCTTCTGAAAATATAGACACCTGAGCCCCACTTCTAGCGTTTCTGATTCAGTAGGTCTGGGGCTGTTATTATTGATTGATTGATTGACAGAGTCTCGCTCTTTCTCCAGGCCGGAGTGCAGTGGCGTGCAACCTCTGCCTCCCGGGTTGAATTCTCCTGCCTCAGCCTCTTGAGTAGCTGGGATTGATTACCGGTGCCCGTCACCATGCCCAGCTAATTTTTGTATTTTTAGTAGAGACGGAGTTTCACCATGTTGGCCAGGATGGTACTGATCTTTTGACCTTGTGATCCGCCCGCCTCAGCCTCCCAAAGTGCTGGGATTACAGGCGTGAGCCACCGTGCCTGGCCCTGGGGCTGTTATTTCTACAAGCTCTCAGGTGATGCTCATGTAGCTGGTCTGGGGACCCCAATTTGAGAACCATATTCTGATAGAAAGAAAAACATTTCATTTTTCTGAGCCTCAGATTCCTATCTAACAAAAACAAAAAACAATAACAAAAAAAGCCAGAGGCCATTAAGGTATAAAATTCTTGCTTCTACTTTGGCTCGTTAGAAATAAAGCTATACAGAGAATCCTTCTACTGTATTTTTTCATATTAGCTGATACGATTAGGACATTGGTTAATTAAAAATTTGGCTAAAGAGGTAAACTGTTAAAAAGAAATGCTTTATTATAAAATAAAATAACAATCTTACTTGAATTCAAACATAAAATAATGCATCCATTTATAGTCTTTTCATGTAGGACCAAGGGATTTTAAAATATATTTTTAAAATATTTAAAAGCATGGGTTTATAGGAGCTTTCCAATGTCTTTGTGGCAGTCATACGTATGAAATATAATTTTCAATTTCTAATTTCAGTTTCCTTAATGTGGAATAAAAACTTAGACATATGTAAAAAAAATCTGAACACAGAATCCTTCTGCCAGTTTTTTTAATAGCTGCATTATACTAATTTGAGAGCATATTTTTCTTGAGAGCATGTTTCATTTTCTTGTCTTTCCAAAGCATTAATCTTAGAAATAACTATCTTATTCCTATTTTATCAGTTTATTCAAGATTGTGTAATTATAGTAGCATGTACAATTAATTTAAATAGGTTTGGAGCAAACACAGCTGATACTTGGCAAACATTAAATGCAGCTAATCCCCATGTACACACCTGTTCATTCTAGAGAGCTTTTAGCTGGCTTTCACCATTCAGCTAACGTTATCGGTATGTGTTACAGCGTAGAATGGAGACTGTCATTTACTTCAGTACATTAGTTAAGGGAAGATCAATTAAGAGAGCTTCTACTAACAGAGGTAAGGGTGCAGCTCTACCTCCTCAACCATAAAAAAAAGATATATATAATCTTGTGATTTTGAGTCACAAGATATATTAACCCACACATCTGTAACTTAAACACGAATCACCTGGGATTCTTGCTAAAATGCAGATTCTAATTGTGGGGGCCTGAGATTCTGCATTTTGACAAGCTCCCAGGTGATGGCTGTGCTGCTGGGCTGTATACCACATGTTGAGTCGTAAGTGCTGCTAGAAGCCATAAAAAAAGGAGAGGTTTTACCCCTGAAACAAAAGATGAGAGAGCATTGGGCGTGGTGGTTCACGCCTGTAATCCCAAGACTTTGGGAAGCTGAGGCAGGTGGATCATGAGGTCAGGAGTTCAAGACCAGCCTGACCCATATGGTGAAACCCCATCTCTACTAAAAATACAAAAATTAGCTGGGCGTGGTGGCAGATGCCTATAATCCCAGCTCCTCTGGATGCTGAGGCAGGAGAATTGCTTAAACTCGGGAGGCCGAGGTTGCCGTGAGCCGAGATTATGTCACCGAACATCAGCCTGGGCGACAGAGCAAGACTCCATTTAAAAAAAAAAAAAAAGAGAGAGATGAGGCAATCTAGAAGGAAACACTGAATACTCTTAACATCTCTCTTTTGCAAAATGAGGAACCCAGAGAGTGTGGAACTTACCTAAGTAGAACGCAGGATCTCAATATGATAGAGGAAATGATTTCACACTGAGAATATGGCAACAGAAGAGTGGCTTGCCGTTCAACCTCTCTCAGAAAATAGTTTAATGAGCAATGGGGCTTTCATCTTTCATATTTCTTTATGCTATGAAAAACTAAAACGAGATACATATTTGCTGCTACATTATTATGTGGGGGAAAAAGCAAGTTTAAGAAATGCACACACACAACACAAACATATACTCCCTTCCTCTCTCTATTTTTTTCTCTCTTTTTTTTTTTTTTTTTTTTTGAGACAGGGTATTACTCTGTTACCCAGGCAGTAGTAAGTACAGTGGTAAGATCTCAGCTCACTGTGGTCTTGACCTCCCAGGCTCCAGCAATCCTTCCACCTCAGCCTCCTGAGTAGCTGGGACTGCAGGCACACACCACTAATTTTTAAAAAAATTTTTTGTATAGACAGGGTCTCATGTTGCTGGTCCCAGGCTGGTCTTGGAACTCCTGGACTCAAGTGATCCTCCCACCTTGGCCTCCCAAAGTGCTGGGATTGCAGGCCACCATGACCAGCAAGAACAATAAATATATATATTTTTAATTTACAAAACAAAATTATAACTTTCTATTACATACCAAAAAGAGCAAGGAGAAAATTCTAGAAAAATTTATACCTCTTGATAACACTTATTATTTAGAAAATGAACTGGTATTTGAATGAGGGAATAAAGACCAGTCTGGCCAACATGGCAAAAACCCCATCTCTACTAAAAAATACAAAAAAAGAAACTGGTATTTAGAAAATTGATAACACTTATTATTTAGAAAAGGAACTGGTATTTGAATGAGGGAATAAAAAGGCCTTGAGCTTTGTCTGCATTGTTTAGATTCTTTACAGTGTGAACAAATTCATGTACTATTTATGTAATAAACTGTAAAAAAAAAAAAAAAGAAGAAGAGTGGCTTGCAATTACATTTTGTTAGTGATCAAAGCAAACCTCCTTTGCTTATAGTAAAGGAGTCAAACCTTTCTACTCAGACACCCCGCTGCTCCCACCAGTAGCAAACATCAAGTCCTCTAAGGGACGCTGTTACATGCATTTATGTCATAGAAAATTACACTTAAGACATATTCAGCCAGGTGTGGTGGCTCATGCCTGTAATCCCGGCACTTAGGGAGGCTCAGGCAGGTGGCTCAACTGAGGTCAGGAGTTAAAGACCAGCCTGGCCAACTTGGCGAAACCCCATCTCTACTGAAAAATACAAAAAATGAGCTGGGCATGGTGGCCGTCACCTGTAATCCCAGCTACTCGGGAGACTGAGGCAGGAGAATGGCTTGAATCTAGGAGGCAGAGGTTGCAGAGAGCTGAGATCGCAGTGAGCTGAGATCGCACCACTGCACTCCAGCCTGGGCAACAAAGCAAGACTCCAACTCAAAAAAAAAAAAAAAAAAAAAGGACATACTTTCTGGGGAATGACAATCTTCTCTTTGTCTATCATGATCTAGAACCTCTAAGAAATCTGCCCTCACCACCCACCCACATTTGGCTTGGTTTTTGACATGTGTTTTGAATCATCCTTTTGTCGCCTTTCATTTACCCTAATGTAGAATCAGGCAACTTCTGAAGATTCCTTATTTCTTACACAGCTGCAAAGATGAGCCGCGCATCGTCCACGGTCTCCGGTCAGCAGGCCTAATTAATTTAAGAATGTGTAGTGTCTAGGTTGTATAGTTTGTCTGTGTCTGGTTTTTCCTGGGGCTTGAGACATCACGTTAGTAAGGCCCAAAGAGCATCTATTTTTACTATTCCCAGCTTCAAGCACGTCTCTTGCTGACAGCTCCTTCTGAGCTGGATTGAATGAGAGACAGAAGTAGATATCCAGCAGCCACTGGACCCTAAACCTGGCTCATGAGTAGATTTCATGTCTGTCTTGTCTGTATCTATCTCTCTGATTTCCCTCCATTATTCTCTACTCTGTTCTCACTCTCATTCTAAAAGGCCACCAATAAGACGAGCGATTTCTCTTAGCAAGAGGGAAAGAGGAGTTTATAAAAATACTTCACAAGACAGAACTGGACATCTGCTTCTCGTCTCCATTGCTGCCATTTATATCAATATTTTTAAATTTCTAGAAGTAGTTAGGCACCTGGTTACTTGGGGAAATAACAGTAGAGTCATTTTTCTACCCACTGAGAGAGATCAGTCTTCTGCCTGAGTAGCCACAGGTATGGGTTCTTGCTCCTGCATCACAGTACTTGGCCTCCTCCAGTACCACCCAGCACACGCAAGACAGCACCACCCCAACATTGAGAAAACAGACAGCAACATCTTCATGGACTGAAGTGCTATTACACATCAACACAGCTTATTCCAGACCACAGATAGCTGACTTCATTCCTTGGCTACACAGTGTCTTTGCAATCATCATAAAGTCACAGATTCATTCATTCATTCATTCATTCATTCAATCAATCTATTTGAGACAGAGTCTCACTCTGTTACCCAGGCTGGAGTGCAGTGGCGCAATCACAGCTCACTGAAGCCTTGACTGCCGGGGGGCCAAGTGATCCTCCCACCTCTGCCTTCCAAGAAGCTGGGACTACAGGCAAGCCTGACTAATTTTTTGTGTATTTTTTGTAAAGACAGGGTTTCACTATGTTGCCCAGGCTGGAGTTGAACTCTTGAGCTCAAGTGATCTGCCTGCTTCGGCCTCCCAGAGTGCTGGGACTACAGGCATGAGCCATAGCACTTGGCCCTATTAACTTTATACATTATCAGAGGTAAGATGACTCATTAATTTGCCCTAATCTTCACACAATTCACAGAACAGTAAAATATAATAAGTGTCTTTTAGAGTTTTCCCTGTTGCTAACTTTGTGATCCATAAAGATTTTTTTTAAAGCAGTCTGTTCCTTAAAAGTTTTCGGTTTTCTTTTTCTGAAAGATGGATAATGTTAATGATTTCAATAATTCTGTAGCCAAAAGCTAGTTTGATTATAAAAGAACAGTGTTTACTGAAGGCCTTCTATGTAGGGGTTTCAGGTTATTCACTGGAACGGCTACTCAAGTCTGGGCATCAGGAAAACGAGTTGATTTGTGTTTTCAGATCTGGCATATTCAATCACTCAGAAGTCCACAAAAAGGATGTCTCTGGAGTTTCCACAGAAGGTCTCCCCTCCTTCTGTGGAAACGAGGCGCTAAGTAGATGTTTGTAAGGTGCCTTCCAGTTCTGATATTCAATGATTTAATAATCCTAAAATGGAAAGATATTCAGAAAGTAGGGGTCAAATCAGAGACAGAGGAGAAGGTGATACACGCACAAAAAAAATGTTTACATTTTAAAATTATTGAACCTACAGGAAAAAAGATGGTGAAATAGTGATGCCATGAAGACCCTCTAGCTCAAATGAGACAGACTTCTGTTTGAATCTCAGCTATGCCACTTCTCATTACACAATTTTGGATGAGTTACTTAGCCTCGAAGCCGTGGTTTCTGCATCTGAAAATGGGAATAATCATACCTACTACATAATTATCAAAAAGATTAAATGAGATAGTTCATATAAAATGCTAGCAAAGTCCTTGGAATATTGGAAATAGCAGTTTAAAAATGAGTTCAGACTGTCACAGACAGATGCATTTTTGTCCGCCATACCTTCTTTTGGGGAGGAATCCTTCTAACTTCAAATGGCTGACACGGGGCTCTCCTTACCCCTAACCTGAGCTCTAGGTGTGGTGGATGACCCAGGTTAGCCAAACTCCTCCATCCTTTTGGCCACAGTGATGGTTTCAGAAATAACATGTGACCTGAAAGAGGCTACTCAAAGACTCCATAGGGGTTTTGTGAAGCTCCCTGTTCCTCTGAGACACTGAGATCTAAGACCACATGAACCTGCAGCTGCCCAGAGCCATCTTGGGGAGTCATGGAGAGAGGAGCATCCCTGAAAATGAGGCCAACACTGAGAAACAGAGGCAAGGGATGGAGCAAAAAGGCAAACCCCGATGGCACACTCGGAGTTTGAGTCCAAGAGTATCAGAAGCTAGATCTTCTGGATTATCAACAGAGGAGTTAGTTTGTTGTTTTCCTTAAGCAAAATTGAGTTGAATTTCTGTCACTTACAACTGAAGAATAGAGAGATAAAGTCACAACTTATGAAAACCTACTGATTATAATCAGAGACATGAACATTTGCAGGAGCAGAGGCCACATCAAGAGAAAAGTTTTTCTTCCAAATTTACTTTTTTATATTTTAGAAGCGTAGTCCCCCACATTTTATTGAGGAAGACGGTTTTGGGGTTTATTTTCCTAGTCATGACTAGCAGCTAGCCCCATGATGGCTGACAATTAAGTTACTGAGATACCAAAAGAACTGGGGTGCCCACCAGCTGGACTCCTACAGGCCAAGGACAAGGGAAATAGCAGGAGTAACTGGAAGGCTGACTATGGAAGATTTTAGGGTCACTTATTAGGCTGTACCAGCCTAGGAAGCTTCCATCAAACAAAGGTTGATATTATAATATGCAAAGAATCAAAACTTAGAGAAGTGTTACTATACTTAAAGAGAAAGTAAAATTTTATGTCTATAGAACAATATTGGCTTTTCTACATGTGATCAAAATAATCTTGATTGATGTTCACCAATTCTCTAGCTAGTAGTCAGATAAAAATTGGTGATACCCATTTAACAGATGAGAAAGCTGAAGCTCAAAGGCTTCAAAATTATTCCCAATATCATACATAGTTATTTGATGCTGGAGCAGGAACTGGAACCCAAATTTTCTAAGCTTTCTTCTAGCCTATTTACATGTGCCATTTATTCTCATTTGAAGTTGAACATTATATCTGATAAGAGCATACCAGGAAATTTCTTATTTCATTTAACATTGTCTTTTAATCATTTTTCATTCTCTTACTGTAATCTGAGGAGAAAATATGAAATGCCAAATTTGGATAGCTGATGAAAACACTTTTAAGCCTCAGAGCTTAGAAGGGTGTGTGTGTGTCTGGGTGTGTGTGTGTGTGTGTGTGTGTGTGTGTGTGTATTCAAAATTTTTAAAGGGATACTTTCTCTATACACTTATTTGCAGAAATAGTGTAAGCATTCTTATGCTTTCAAGAGACTCAGTGTGGGTGTGTGAAAAAAACACATAAAGTAAAATTAGGCAAAATGTCATATGACACGCTTTATGCTATAGATAATTTCTGGTCTTGTATCTAAAAGAAAGGTTCCAGTGTAAACCTCTAGAAGGAAAACAAAATGAACAGAAGGTAAATAATTTATGAATGGAGTATTAGTCCATTCAGGTTGCAATAAGCAAATATCACAAATTGAGTGGCTTATCAACAACAGAAATTTATTTCTCCTAGTTCTGGAGGATGGAAAGTCCAAGATCAAGATCCTGACAGATTCAGAGTCTGAGGAGCGCCTGCCTCCTGCTTCACAGGCTGCCATCTTTTTGCTGTGTCCTTATGTGAGAGAAACGGGGAGGGTCTCTCTGAGGTCTCTTTTACAAGGGCACTAATCCCACTCATGGGAGCTCTGACCCCATGACATGATCACCTCCCAAAGGCTCTATCTCCTAATACTATCACTTTGGGGATTTGGATTTTAACATTCTAAGTTTAGGGCAACACAAACATTCAGACCATAGCAAGCGGGGAGAAAACAAAGCACTTCTTTGTACATGACTTCATTCTTGGGCTTCCTAGTATTCCAGCAATTGAACATGGCAACAGAAGAGGTCTAGATTGAAGCAATTATTGTGTTATCTATTGCCCTATACAGGTGTTGAGAACTACAAGCCTTCCTACCCTCCACACTAACCCGGGAAAGGCCACCTATGTGGCAGAGATCCTTCTTTATGGGAAAGGATGAGATGGTAAATGGAGAGGCTATCCTATTTTTGTTCGCACAGGGTTCAGCTGTCATCAACAGCAGCCAAGATCTTTTCGTGTGTAGCTATATTCCTTCTTGATGAGATAAAACTAAGAAATGTGCTCATTTGCAGGCTTGCTGTATAGAAAGCACAAGAGGCTCCCTTGCACCTTCTCTTCCTTATTTACAGGTAAGAGTCTATTTATTAGGAAGCTGCCAGGTTGATGAGTCAAGGAGTTATCAAGCTCTGGCAGTTGATTGCCTCCAGCCACATCCTTTCTTGAGACAAGCACAGATGAGCATTCAAACCAAGCTCAATATTGAATCACTGGCAGTGCTTGACTGTTCTGCTAACATCAGGGAAAGCAGAAATTTATATACACCGCCGCAGGGCAACACATACGGGTGTGGAGTGTAAGACCATACAAAAATATTACAGGTCCTGTATTCAGAAACTGTACCAGGAGCTATCTACTTCAGCAACATAGCCTCAGGTACAAATTTACATGCAATAATTCATATTCTACCGAATAAATCCCAGGCAAACAGAGTAATGCAAAAACATATTTCCTGCTGTCAAGAAAATTTCTGGCAAAATTAATCAACCATTCATCCATTCAGGCTCTTTGCATACCCTTTTGTCAAAGAGGGAATACTAAGAGATTTCTTTTCTCTTCCACGCACTCATTTCAATGAATTGAAGAATCCATCAAGCTTGAGTTGATTTATTGAACTGTCTCTTAGCTCAGCGGTACAACTACAGCAAATGAACTGGTAACTTCTCCTAAAACCAGCAGTGATTCAATTCAACAATATCTGATTTATTTAACTCTTTACAATTCCAGATTTAACTTATTTTTGCATTTCTAAGCAGAACAAATTTTTGGATAAAATCCTGCATATGTGCATGCATTACTTAGTATTCTGCAAGCAGTGATTAAAACATACAGATCCTAAGACTTCTTCCTTTAGGAGACTTTAACAGAACATTTAAATTAGGTAGTTTTTTAAACAAAGATTTATTTAAAGACCTACAGCTTTGTTTTAAATGTTTCAAAGTGTTTGTTCTGGTGGTTAACATTTAACATTAACATTAGATGACCAATCACTTTGGTTTAGAGTACTAAAAACACACAGGCTGCTTATTTTTGTATTTAGTTTAGTCATTCTACCAGGTAAGGAGAATGACTGTGAGGGGATATTTAAGGCGTAAACATTAGCGAGAAACTGAGCCGACTGTTTAAACACAGGTTTTTTTCACTAAATCGCGTCCATTAAGTCCTACGGAGCCCATTTATCACATACCAACTTTGCATTTTTCTTTGTAAAGATGTACGACCTCTGCCTATTAGATTTCATTAACAGGGCACCATACAAAGCTCCTTTTCACATGGCGGGATAGAAAGCTCAACATCCTCGCCTGAAGGATTTGTAGGAACAAGCTCGTCTTCAATCTTTGTCCCTGGGAGGCACTTTTAACACCTGCCAACCACAGCACTATCATCAGAAAAACATTTAGAGATTTATCTTCGGGCTGGTAATTATAAGAGATAATTTGTTTGGAGTATGGATAAAGTTGGTCTAGCATAAACAAACTAGAGGCTCCAATTACATGACGAACATCATTAACTATTGATTTAACCACTGCAGGTCTGCAGGCCTGCCGACACTCTCTCAAGATGGTGGGTTCCTAAAAAGTCATGAGAGTTGAGGGTTGCATTTCAGTGCATCCTCAGTGTCATCCTGGCTTTCATCCTCTTCTTTCTTTTTCTGAGTATCCACCTCTAGATAACCTCTGTTTAGAAGCCTGAACATTAAGCGCTGTAGAATTGTTTGACACTTTCCATGTTTTAGAATTGAAGTTACTTTGCTTTAGGAAGATTTTTAGAGGGACGAAGTCAAAGGTAGCATGTGTCATGGAGCACATTAACCTTGCAAAGTCCTTTGATAGGCTTTGAAATATATTATTATCTCATCACAGCCTCACAATCACACTGTGAAGTGGGCAGGGCTGGTGCTGGAATCCCACTTTATAAGAAAACTGACATAGGAAGGAGCTAAGAGTTTAAGGACCTCAACCCAACTACATTATGCATGGATTCCTCCATAGATTCCACTATTCTTATCCCATTTTCCACAAAGAACACCAAACTGCAGAAATAAAACAGGGTACTAAGGAGGAAGAAAAAAATCTCATGGACAAATATATAGTAGATGTAAAAATAAATGCTGGAGTGCAGGAGTAGAATTCCTGGTTTGGACACCAGCTGTAGCTGATGCAGCACTGTCTTTAAGGAGTGATGTGGCTGGATGTGAAGAGTGACAGTCTCAAGATCTCTGTTTAGAGTCATGCCTATAAACACAGCAAGTACTCAATAAATGACACTATTAATAGTCTTTAAGCCGGGCGGTGGCTCATGCCTGTAATCCCAGCACTTTGGGAGGCCGAGGCGGGTGGATCACGAGGTCAGTAGATCGAGACCATCCTGGCTAACATGGTGAAACCCTGTCTCTACTAAAAGTACAAAAAATTATCTAGGTATCGTGGCACATGCCTGTAATCCCAACTACTTGGGAGGCCGAGGCATGAGAATAGCTTGAACCCAGGAGACAGAGGTTGCAGCAAGCCAAGATCGCACCACTGCACTCCAGCCTGGGCAACAGAGTGAGACTCCATCTCAAAAAAAAAAAAAGTGTTTAATGCTATCATTAATGATCACAACAAAAAGAATGGGGTTGGCAAGCACCACTGAGCCTTTCCCAAATATAACTCTATACGGTTTCTTACCAGAAATCCCTGGAACCAGGGATATACTTTGTTACTGAATTTTTTTTTGAGAAAGGGAAAATGATGCTCATAATGTATATTATGTATCAACCCAAGTGGAGCCTAGGGCAGCTACCCTAAAGCACGCAAATATATTATATGCATCAAAATGTATAAAGAGGGATAACAGCCATAAATATCACGTCAGAGTTTGCTGTCAAAGAGTTTCAAAAGCCCTAAAGTTTTCAGAACTCTTTAGATTTCAAAATTGTAGACAGGGGACTGTAGACCTGGACTAATTCTCAATTAAATGTTAACTATCAAATATCCAGTGGTCAGTGAAAAAGAGCAGGGATCATTTCTAATTATATGTGGAGGTTAATTTAAAATTAGGCATTGAAGGGTCATCTGGCTGAGCCCCAACATGAGTCAATTCAAAGAGAGCCCAAAAAATCCCGTTAATATGAACTCTACTAATTAATTCAAATGGTGGATTGTTCAAAATTTTCATTTGCTTTCTCAATGAAAAAACATCTAGTGATTCTCAAATACTGCAAGAGAAATGTTTTACTTAAGAATAAGAACGCTTTATATTTAATTAAACATTTTTATAATTAAAACGTAATTTTTAATATTTAATTAGAATTCCCTCTTAGCTAGTGATCAAGGTAGATAACCAAAATTCCTCTAGTTATCAAGCATCTGGTTGGCTGATTGAAGTTATATGTTTCTAAAAGTTAGAAAACTAATTTTTATTTTTAAAATAATCATGAATTCACATCTCACTACTGAGACGGTTTCTCCTAGACTCTCTTACGTGGTGATTTCTCCTACACTTATTTAAATTAGTGATGCTTGAACTCCATACCAAATGAACTCTTTCCTAGCGATAGGGCCACATTAAGATTTCAAACCTGATTTCTTGTCAAGATTTAAGGGTGAAGAATACACTCACAAAAATTAAAAAATAATCTATGTGTAGGAACCCGAAAATTCCATTAGTATAACACATTTGCTAATCATATACAAATATGGCCTATAAATGCACTGTAGTATAAGTAGTACTCATTTCTCCATCAGCTGAGTTTTCAATTTAAATATACTGACAGAATTAGTTCTCAAATATCTCAAGACAATCTGTTTTTCTTTATGTGATCCTTCTCTAACCAAATTATTATAGTTGTGATCCCTCCTGAAATTATCAAGGTATATTTGCCATAACCCAAAGACAAATGTCATGGAATAGATGGCAACCAACTGTATCAACTGATAGATTCATGAAATGGAATACAGAGTCCAGAGAGCATATACAGGAATTTAATATGTTGTGGAGTCTTAATCAGGGAAAAGGAGTCAGGCTGATGGGACCAGGGGAAAGCAAAGAGATAAAGCAAATAAGCTAGAAATCTGCCTTTCCTTACAGTCCAGAACATACAAACAACAAGAAGCAGCAGATATGCTTTAGGTCTGCTTTTCTTTATGGCCCAGGGCATGTGGCCCTCCTGCGCAGGTAACTCACATAACTCACAAACTTCCTGCTTATCATCAAATGCCTCCATTTATCAAACACCTTGGCTGACAGAATGCAAGTTAGCTCCCTGCTACCTTGGCTTTATCAATCAGGCTGAGAACCATCCTATAAAATCTCCAGCAAGCCTTTGTTTCCTTACAGTCAGCTTCTTCCCGAATGCTGACTTGCGCATTGCCCCCTTGCAACACATTTTACTACATTCTCTAATAAATCTGCCTTTCTTAACCTACATCTGTCTTGGTAAATTCTTTTACGCCCACACCACCGGCCCAGATAGTTGTGGCTCACCCGCAACATATATGGCAGGTTGACGTTTCACATTCAGTGGGAAATGGCTGTTTTGACTAATAAAATGGTAACAACATAATTGGTACACATCTGAAGAAAGAATGCTAGAATTAAATTTCAGATGAATTGGAGATCTAAATATAAAAATGTTAAATAATAACTATTTTAAGGGAATCAAGAGGATAACATAATCCTGTACCTGGCAGAGCTTATTAAAAACACCAAAACCTCAGTGGCTGTGAAAGAAAAGAGACATACTTGACTTTATAAAATTAAAAAAAATTTAAACTGTATATTAACATATCATAAACCCAAAAAATAAATGATGGATTAAGAAAATTATCTGCAGTACTTATGATAAACAAATAGTAATCATTAACATATACAACTTTAAAAAAAGCAATTAGAAGAAAGGCAAGCTGGGCTTGGTGGCTTGGGTCTGCTATCCCAACACTTTGTGATGCTGAGAAGAGAGGATTGCTTGAACCCAGGAGTTCCATACCCAGCCTGGGCAACATAGTGAGACTTCGTTTCAACAAAAAAAAATCAAGAAAATTAGCTACATGTGGTGGCATGTGCCTGTGGTCACAGCTACTTGGGAGGCTGAGGCAGGAGCATTACTTGAGCCCAGGATGTCAAGGCTATAGTGAGCCAAGATTGTGCCACAGCACTCCAGCCTGGGTGACAAAGTAAAACCTATCTCAAAAAAAAAAAAAAGAAAGAAAAGAAAAAGAGCAAAAGGTAAACAATTAAATCAAAAAATATGCAAAAGACATAAACATGCAACTGAGAGAAGAAAAAACGCAAACAGTCAATGAACGTATGAAAAAGGTTCAATCTCATGAGTAAGTCAAGGAAAAGCCAATTAAACACAAACAAGATACAATTTTTACTATTATATGTCTAAGATTTTAAAGGGAGAAAAAAGTCTAGAGCTGCTAAGGATACAGGAAAACTTCTCAAGTTGAGAAGAGTGAGAGTCATATGGTTTGGCTGTGTCCCCACCCAAATCTCATCTTGAATTGTAGTTCCCATAATCCCTACATGTCATGGGAGGGACCCGGTGGGAGGTAATTGAATCATAAAGTTGGTTACCTCCATGCTGTTCTTGTGATAGTGAGTTCTCATGAGATCTGATGGTTTTATAAGGGGCTTTCCGCTTTGCTTGGCTCTTATTCTTCTCCTTCCTGCTGCCATGTGAAGAAGGATGTGTTTGCTTTCTTTTTCTGCCATGACTGTAAGTTCCTTGAGGCCTTCCCAGCCATGTGGAACTGTGAGTCAATTAAACCTCTTTCCTTTATAAATTACCTTGTCTTGGGCAGTTCTTTATAGCAGCATGAGAATGGACTAATACAGAGAGCTACAACAAAATTCTGGAAAATAATGACACTATTAATATTAAAAATAAGCATAAGAATCAATAATTTTATAGTTTTGAGAAGCTAGTCTATGAAGAAAATATGTAGCAATATATACATGAGTATAATCAATGTAGCATTGTTCATGGTGGCAAAAACTGGAAAGAGTCTGACTGTTCTTCTATGGGGAACAGTCTCACAGAGGGACAGTCATGTTCCATCCAATCATAGCAAAGAATATCACAATAACATTAAAAGATTGAGTTAAATACTGATCTTCATCAGACATACTGTTAATAGGGAAAAAAAAATCCAGAATAATGTGTATAGTATGATTCTATTGCTAACATTGATATAATTACATATTCCATAATTCCATATATTTATTTCCCTAAGTATGTATATATGTCTGTATGCAGTTGTGTAAACACAGAATTTGTTAACTTTAGTTACCATGGGGGAAGGTAGCTGAAGGTGTAAGAGTGCAGGGCAGTTTACTAAATATTTCTTTATATATTTTGTATGATTTTTCTTAATAAAACAAGCATGCATTCTTTTTGCAATTTAAAAACACAATCAAGGGAAATGAAAGAATAATAAAACAAACTATGAATTTGTCTTTGTTTTATACTGTAAGGAATCTGGATAATATGCTCAAGTTTGTCTAAGTGCACTAATAAACACTAGTGGTTATGAGAGTTAACTGAGGCGCCTTCAGCAACTCATTTGTTAAACAGTCAGTTCCTTCTGAACGAAATGCAAGTCATTATATATCCACACAAGGAAAAACTCTGCAGATGCGTCTCCTATGTCAAGTTCAGAGGCTGTGTTATTATAATCGTTTATTCTGTTGGCAAATACTCTTGTAAGATTTAAACTAGGCAAACTAAACATTCCAAGGTCAAAGTGATAAAGGGAGTTAAAGCACTAGATGAGTGATTAGAGAGAATTCCTTCCAGAAAAGCGAGTTCACACAGAAGCCTTCCACGGTGGGGCCGGGCATAGTGGCTTACGCCTGTAATCCCAGCACTTTGGGAGGCCCTGGCAGGTGGATCATGAGGTCAGGAGACTGAGACCATCCTGGTCAACATGCTGCAACCCCATCTAAAAATACAAAAATTAGCTGGGCGTGGTGGTATGTGCCTGTAGTCTCAGCTACTCAGGAAGCTGAGGCAGGAGCATTGCTTGAACCCGGGACAGGGAGATTGCAGTGAGCTGAGATTGTGCCATTGCACTCCAGCCCGGATGACAGAAACTCCGTCTCAAAAAAAAAAAAAAAAAGCCTTCCACAGTGGAGAGAGGCCTCACTGGTGATGGGCTGGACACAAGGGTCCCAAGAACTTGGGGGATTAAATAGATACAGGATTTTTTACCCCAAGGGTGGGGCTGTCTGCTTCTGACTCATTTCTATGCCTCTCCACAGCTGCCTCCTATCATCCCTCTAGTATACTCAGCCTTAAATCAAAGCAACCCACATACCCTTCCTACTCTAAACCGTGGGGGTAGGGTAGAATATGAACTTGCTGAGACTGTTAATTTACAAAGGCATACCCTGCTATCACTTGCTGAGTTCCCACATGTTCCCCACACAATGCGTAATCTCTCTTTTCCCTTCCCTGTCCCACTCCTACCTCTGCTCTGAGCCCCTGTTTGTTTAATCGTCCTTGAGAAAGAAGCCCCGGCCCTCAAGTCTCATCCCAGAGTAGCTGGCAGCTCTCACCAGGGCTGTGCCTCACCCAGCTGCGGGACCCCTTACCACTCTATATGGTGCCTTTGTTGCAGATACCAGACCAAGGAATGCTGAACATCACCCTATACCTCAATGAACATCTTTATTTGGCTTATTACAACTGGGACAGCTTCTCCAACACAAGGTTCTCTAGGAGAAGGTCCAAGGTCAAGCCCTAGGCTTTCCTCACTATTACCATATATTTATTGCAAAGAGGGGAGAAAACAGCAGTAGGCACCCATTGAAACCACCTTTGCAAAAATTATAACAGAAAATTATGGCAGTGAAAGAGGTCTGATTTAACCAACCTCCATCTTGCCTTTGGCCTTTAAACTGCCCTTAATATTAATAATAATTAATATTATTCCTGGGTTTGGGTCAAGCTAACTTTGGGGGACATTCAATTTATAGTTTAAACTGCCTCTGTAAAGCTAATGAAAGCTACCAGGCTAGGATGAGAGGAGTTTGAATTCTGCTGAGGTGTAGACATAAACAATTGCCAACCATCATTCCAGAGGTCAAAAGATGTACAACTTCCCCCAAACAATCCTGCAGATAACATCACTATTGTAGAATCTAAGATTGGCCTTTTGAGACATCTTTTCAGGTTTTCTGCGTATCTGATGACGGATGACTCCACCTGGACCTGCCAACCACTCCTTTGGCCCCACTCAGAAGTGACTCAGCATATTTGAGGACCATGTCCCACACCCCTATGACTGCACCCCCAACCAATCAGTAGCAAGCACCCATTGCCTAGCACCTCCCCCTTCCCACAAACTATCCTTGAAAAACCCTAGCTTCTGAATTTTGGGGAAGGCTAATTTGAGTAACAGTAAGACTCTGATCTTCCATTTAGCCAGCTCTGCATGTGTAAGTAAAACTCTTTCTCTATTGCAGTTCTGCTGCTTTGATAAATTGGCTCTACCTGGACAGAGGACAAGAAGAACCCACTGGGAAGTTACACTGTTGCTTCTGTCTGCCCAGGACCTTTTCTCTTTTGTTAATTAACCCTTCTCTCTGACCACAAGGATGGGCATGTGGTTCAAGCTGCACTAACCATAGTATTTCATTCTCACTTCCCCTGGTGACAGGTAAAGGGAAGAAGCCTGTGTCCCTACAGGTATCAGTGTCCTGAGCTTGAAGAGAGAAGCCCTTTTCTCTGATGATGAGACTTTCCTATGTGCATCTAGAGCTGCTAACAGTTCCTGTGCCCAGAAGGAGAGAATTAAGCCAACCCAGAGGGCAGCAGGATGTGATATTGTGAAGTATGTGTGGTCTTTGTCCCATTTTCTGGCAAAAGCTTCTAAAACTCATGCGCTCTCCAGAGAGATAAGACTGTCTTATCTCTCTGGAGATAAGATGACTGAGGACTGTTGGATGGGGGCCCCTAAATAGCTTCAGGATGGGGACTGGTCACTGGAAAGATCAGGGCATCATTAGAGGGTTGGGACTTTCCGCCTCACCCCCCAACCTCAGGAGAAGGCAGGCAGGCTGAAGCTTGAATTAATCACCAATGGCCAATGATGTAATCAGTCATGCCTATGTAATGAAGCCTCCATAAAAACCCAAAGGAGCAGGATTTGGGGAGCTTCTGGATAGCTGAACACATAGAGGCCCCTGGTGATGTTGCATGGGTGGAGGGTCATAGGAGCTCACACCCCTTCTCACATGCCTTGCCCTGTGCATCTCTTCCATGTGTCTGTTCATCTACATCCTTTGTAGCATCCTTTATAATAAATGGGTAAATGTAAGTGTTTCAGTTCTATGAGCCATTATAGAAAATTAATTGAACCCAAGGAAGCGGTTATGGGAACCCCAATGTATGGGCAATGGGTCAGAAGTTCCAGAAGCCCAGACCTTTGACTGGCACCTGAAGTAGGAGGCAGTCTTGCGGGACTGAGCCCTTAACTGAGAGATCTGCTGCTAATTCAGGTTAGATGAATAAGGTTGTGTGACTCCCAGCTGGTGTCGGCTGGAGAAGGATTTGATTGGTGTGCAGAGAAATACCTCCATGCATCTGGTGTGTCAGAGGTGCTGTGGTATCTAAGAGGTGGAAGAGAGTTCACAGTTTTGTTATATTAGATAGTGAAATCTTCCTCATTAAAAGAAAATTCTTTTAACTAGAATCAGTGGGTTTTATGTCTTTAAAACCAGGGTTTTAACTTTAACTTTTGCATTTAACTACTGCAAAAGTTACTGTTTACTGAGTCTTCAATGTGCCAGAAATTGTACTATATTCTTTAAACATATGGTCTCATTTTGAATTTATCTTCCATGAAAATCCTATTCTTTCCTTAGTTTTTATAAGTGAGGAGACCAAGGCTCAATTTGCCTAAGTTCACACGAGGTCAGAGTAAGAATCTCAGTTCAAACTTGGTTCTGGAGGACCCCAAAGCCTCTGCCCACTACTTATATAACTAGGTCAGTTTTTATATGTGCTAAAACAACTTCTTTCAGGGAAGAAAATCAACTAGTCCCCTTAAGAAATGAATACTTGAAGAAGTTATTTAAGGGCCGGGCGTGGTGGCTCATGCCTGTAATCCTAGCACTTTGGGAGGCTGAGGCGGGCAGATCACCTGAGGTCAGGAGTTTGAGACCAGCCTGGTCAACATGATGAAACCCCCATCTCTACTAAAAGTACAAAAAATTAGCCGGGTATGGTGGTGGACAACTGTAATGCAAGCTACTCGGGAGGCTGAGGCAGGAGAGTCACTTGAACCCAGGAGGTGGAGGTTGCAGTGAGCCAAGATTGCAGAGAGCCCCACTGCACTCCAGCCTGGGCAATAGAGCGAGACTTGGTCTCAAAAAAAAAAAAAAGAGTTCTTTAAGCAGTACTGCTTAAGAATGATGACAAATCCCTCTGGGGCAGTTCTTCTGAGTACAACTCTGTCTTCCTTAATGCTCACTCTTCCACCATGTTCTCCACTTCTCTTAGACAAGAAATTCTGGTCAAAGGTCAGATATTTTCTGTCACCAAGAAGACTTTCTTTCCCAAACAGTAAGAATAAATCCTGATATTTGAGGCAGTAAATAAATAAGATTTGGGGGTTCAAATGCAAAGTTCTTTTTCTCTTTTTTCAACCAAATTTTGAGGTCCTATCATGTTTGCAAATCAAGCCAGGTTCTCAGAATACAAAGCTGAAGACAAGGTTTCCTGCCTGCTAAGACCTTCAGGTTGCCTGGAAGAGATGGGCTGGGAAGACAACCAGGCCAGCTAATGGGATGCAGTTATGGCCAGAGGAGGGGCACCAAATTCTGTCTGTACATCTTTAGAGACAATGTCGAGTAGTAACTGCTATAGCTGAGGGTAGAGGAAAGATTGGGGAGTGACTTAGTGGGTTTTAGGGGTAATTATTTTTTTTGAGACAGTTTCCCTCTTGTTGCCCAGGCTGGAGTGCAATGGCATGATCTCAGCTTACTGCAAACTCTGCCTCCTGGTTTCAAGCGATTCTCCTGCCTCAGCTTCCCAAGTAGCTGGGATTACAGGCATGCACCACCATGCCAGGCTAATTTTGTATTTTTAGTAGAGACGGGGTACCTCCCTGTTGGCCAGGCTGGTCTCAAACTTCTGACCTCAGGTGATCCACCTGCCTCAGCCTCACAAAGTGCTGGGATTACAGGCATGAGCCACCATGCCCGGCCATAATGTTTTAAAATTAGATTATGGAGGCACAGGTCTGTAAATACACTAAAAACCACTGGACTGTATAATTTTCAAAGGTGAACTTTATAGCACATAAGTGGTATCTCCATAAAACTTTCAGAAGCAACCTGACTCGGAGCATCAGTGGAGGCTTCTTAAATCTGGATGACTGAACTGCATTAGCAGAGGTGAGTGGGTCCAGCTTGGTGAAGAAGCGGGGAAAGGCATTTCAGGCAGATGGAATGGCATGCAACAAGGCACAGACATGGGAAAGAGCTGCAGAATGAAACACCATACATTGTAGGAGCCGCCCAGGGTTCAGTATGATGGGTGCAAGAAGTGTGTGCTGAGTGGAGGGAGGTTAACCTAGAATTAGCACAAGTGAGGCGGAGCAGGGACCCCTCTTAAGGGCTTGCCACTCACTCCCCACCTCCATAAGCAAGGAAATAAAGGAAAATCTTGAGTTCCTTCAAGGGACATTCTAGGCACCCAGGTAGCCCTGAGAAGTAAATGAGCAACCTAATAAGTAAGAAGATAATAATGGCTCAAAACAATAGCCAAAGAAGTTATGATCACAGGATATTTGGTTCCATATAGAAACTAAAGATAACAGTGTAGCATATGCCACTAAGTTGTTTTTCAGAAATCTGGACTCCCACCAAGTGGGAAAATGCCATCAGCTGGCACAGAGTACTCAGATAAGGGGGAAACTAAGGACTGAACTCTGACTGCAGTTCTTCATTCTAAATTTCTTCCTGGGGTTCCTGGAGAAAGTCAGTCCCAGAGCCCAGATATTAACATTCCTTTTTTCTGACCTCAAGTTTTTGCACAAAGCGTCACTTGCTTAACCAACCGCAAATCAGAGAATCTCTATGACCTGTATGCCCCTCACTTTAAGGTATTCTATTTTTTTCAGCCAAACCAATGTATAACCTCCATGTATTGATTTGTAGTTTTGCCTGTAATTTCTGATTTTCTAAAATCTACTCCTTCCTTTAAAAACTCTTGAGTGTGACAATCCTAAGCAAAAAGAACAAAGCTGGAGGCCTCGTGCTAACTGACTTCCAACTATACTACAAGGCTACAGTAATCAAAACAGCATGGTACTCATACCATAACAGAGATATAGACCAATGGAACAGAACAGAGGCCTCAGAGGCAATGCCACACATCTACAACCATCTGATCTTTAACAAACCAGACAAAAACAAGCAATGGGGAAAGGATTCCCTGTTTAATAAATGGTGTTGGGAAAACTGGTTAGCCGTGCACAGAAAGAAGAAACTGGACCCCTTCCTGACACCTTACACTAAAATTAACTCCAGATGGATTAAAGACTTAAATGTAAGACCTAACACCATAAAAACCCTAGAAGAAAACCTAAGCAAAACCATTCAGGA